>JABUQX010047737.1:2500-12500 GCA_015478945.1 Trachelipus rathkii
TTCTTCTCACACCTAACACGCCCCTAAGATTGCCCACCTGAGCAGATTGTACCTCAGAGCTATACCTCTTATTCCACATCATAGTTTCACTACTACACATTAACAACACCGGCTGCAACATTCCCTCATGCAAGACCCTAGCGCACTCGAGGCTTAGTCCTTTAGTATTCGCCAAGTATTTAATTTCAAAAACCACCTTCCTACCATTCACACTTTCCTACTACACTTTGCATCAAACGTTCCTTTTCCATTAAACATATAGCCTAAATATTTAAACTTAGATACTTTTTAAATTGCTCACCATCCACATGATTTCATAACGCGGACTCTCCTCACTCCCTACCATCACCTTACTATTATCTACATTTTCTTCCAAACCTTACTCTAATCTACATTTTCTTTCAAACCCCTTCCTTTTACATACCATACCAAAACCTACCAATCATCTCAAAACTTTTTTCAGTTTCGTCACACCAAACTAAATCATCTGTGTACAATAAGCAGGGTACCCTTCACTCTCTTCTATTCTTTATCGATCTAACACCTTCCCCTACCTCTTAATCCTTTCATCACCCCTCCATATACAAATTAAATAGCCAAGGAGACATAACACATCCCTGCCTGCACTCCACTATTAATATTAAACCATTCACTTTTAACTATACATTTAATCTTACACACGCTTCACTATCGACATACATACTTTTGATTCCTTTGAGAAACCCACCACCAACACCATATATCACTAATACCTACCATAGAGCTTCCCTGCTAATCCTGTCATACGCCTGTTGCAAGCCCATAAAACCTAAATACAATTTATTCTTCGTCTCTCTCATTTTCTCAGTCATTTGTTTCAATGTGAAGATTTGATCTACACATCCTCTACCACTTCTGAATGCCCCTTATTCTTGGACAATCATTCAATCATTCCCTCAGTCACTCGACTCACTCTTTCAACCAAAATGCCAGCATATATCTCCTCTACATCAGTCAATAAACTAATTCCCCAATAGCTCCTACAGTTCCCATTAACTTCTTTACCCTTATATAAGGGTATTATTATTATTATTATTATTATTATTATTATTATTATTATTATTATTATTATTATTATTATTATTATTATTATTATTATTATTATTATTATTATTATTATTATTATTATTATTAGTTATTTTATATTATTAATATTATTTTCTTATATTATTATTATTATTAATAGTTATTTTAATTAGCTCTACTCAATAAAGATTTTGTCACATAAATGAAAACGATTGTTTCTAGTCAATTTCGGTACGATAAAAACGAATTTGATCTTAGAAATGAGCTATCACGTACCATTTTTGAGAAAATTGAAAACTAAATTTAAAAAATTCGTAATATATATATATATATATATATATATATATATATATATATATATATATATATATATAATATATATAATACTATATAGTATATATATAATATATATATATATATATATATATATATATATATATATATATATTATATATATATAATATATTATATATATATATATATATATATATATATATATATATATATATCATATATATAATATATATATATATATATATATATATATATAGTAGTTGAGCGGCCGCTATATTGGGAGGGCCGGAAGTAAAAACCGGAAGTAAAGGCGATCGACGCCCGGAACCGGAAAGTAAAACGAAAGTAAATTTTTCGCCTTTCATGACGAAAAATCCTCGCTGCTGATGTACCGAAATAATAAAAAACAATAAAAATAAATAAATAAATTAATTAAATTAATTAATTAATTAATAAATTAATTAATTTAATTCATTAAATAAATTAATAATAAATAAATAAATAAATTAATAAATAAATAAATTAAAAAAAAAAAAATTAATAAATAAAAATAATAATAAAAAAAAATAAATAAAAAGTAAATAAATAAATATATATTTATTATAACCGTATAAGGCCCCACAAGGCTTGTACCGCACCGCACCGCACCGCACCTCACTTAGTAACGGATAGAGTTTGCTGCATGGTATCTCTCTCAAACTTGACACCCCCATAGGGGGTGACGTAACCTCGTCGTAGACGAGGTTACGGGGCCATGCACCCATAGGGGGTACAGGCCCCCAAACTTGAGATATTGACGTAGAAGGCTGAAACTTTGTATAAACCCTTCTTATATAAGGTATTATTATTATTATTATTATTATTATTATTATTATTATTATTATTTTATTATTATTATTATTATGTATTATTCATTATTATTAGGCTCCCGGCTCCAGCTCAGCCTATGGCTCCGATATATATTTACATGGGTTAGAGTTACCGTATCTGGTTAAAATTTGGAGGGGGGTTAGATGGTGAGGTACCCTAGTCGTAGACGTGATTACGTCCCCGAGGGTCCCCCAAAGGGGGACCCCACCCCCATTAAAAAATCGAAGTGTTCGTAATAGACTGAAATTTGGGTGAAGAGGATTCAGAGTGAGGTTCTAGAAAGAGTTTAGTAATTGGATTCTGAGGAGTTTGGCTTCCGGCACCGGTGCTTGGACCGGTGCGGAAGCCGCTGTTACATAACATTCGTACATAACAACAAATATTGGTGTGTTTATATAGTTATCGAGGTTCGTAGAGTTCGACATATAATGGTTTATAAAGTCCATATAGGGTGGTCTAGGATCCCACCAGAGGGGGATTCCACCCAAACCATTAAAGATATTGACGTAAAGAAAGCTGAAACTCGGTCATAACTATCATTAAGGTATCATTGCTAAAACCTGTTGTTAAATTGTAGTTGAGCAACCCCCGGGGGGTTGCGCGCCCCCATAAAAAATAGATATTTTGTCGTAGAAGGCTCCAAACTTGATATACAGTGTCACATTTAAAGTATCCCATGCTGGAGTCAGATGAAAATGATCCATGCCACATGGGGATTCTGAACCCCAATACCTAAGAATATCGACCGTAGGACGATGAAACTCGGTATACAATCTTCATTATAAGGTACTCACGTCATATATGGGTTAAATAGCATTGCATATCCAAAAAGAGGGGTCCCCAGCCCCCAAACCTGAAATATTAACATAGAACGACGAAACTTGGTATACATCTTTCTTATGATGTATCCTCGATGCAGAAAAAAAAAATTAAAAAAAAAAAAAAAAAAAAAAAAATTATTCTTTTAATTTATAACTTGCAAATTTACGTTTTTACATACCCTAAAGCGCAGTAAATCAGTAAATCAGTAAATCAAACTCCTCCATACCCTCCTACCCTTCCATGATCTATTGATCTATTGATTCAAGTCATATTTTTTATTAAAATTAGTGTGTTTTACATACCTTAAAGCAGTAAATCAGTAAAGCAGTAAATCAGTAAAGCAGTAAATCAGTAAATCAAACTACCCTCCAGCCACCCTCCTACCCTTCCATGATCTATTGATCTTATTGATTATTGATTCGGCATATTTTGGTATTAATTGTTAACGTTTTTACATACCCCTAAAGCAGTAAATCAGCTAAATCCAAACTGCCCACTCTGGCCTCCTACCCTTCCATGATCTATTGATCTATTGACCTATTGATTCAAGTCATATTTTTTATTAAAATTTTTCATTTTTTACATACCCTGAAGCAGTAAATCAGTAATTCAGTTAATCAAGCTACCCACTTCACCCTCCTACACATTCGCGAATCTATTGTATTCAAGTCATATTTTATTAAAATTGTTAATGTTTTACATACCCAAAGCAGTCAAATCAGTAATCAGTTAAATCAAATCTGCCATCTACCCATTCGTTGATCCATTGATCTATTGAATCTATTGATTCAAGTCATATTTTTTATTAAAAATTGTTTAAGTTTTTACATACCCTAAAGCATAAATCAGTTAATAAGCAAACTGTCCGATCTATTGATCTATTTATCCATTGATCTATTGATCTATTGATCTATTGATCTATTGATTCAAGTCTATTTTTTTAAAATTTGCATTTTTTACATACCCTAAAGCAGTAAATCAGTAATATCAGTAAATCAAAACTGCCCTCCTCAATTCGTCGAATCTATTGAATCTATTGATCTATTGATTCAAGTCAATTTTTTTTTAAATACAAAAAACTTTACTTTATTTTTGTTTTGTTTTCTTTAAATATTTTGTTTTACTAAAAAATTTATTCTTTTTATGTTTATAACTTTAAAAAAAATTGCATTTTTACATACCCTAAAGCAGTAAATCAGTAAATCAGTAAATCAGTAAATCAAAGTTCTTCTCCAGCCAACCCTCCTACCCTTCCATGATCTATTGATCTATTGATTCAAGTCATATTTTGTATAACATAACACAAAAAATTTTATTTATTTTGTTTTGTTTTCCTTAAACATTTTTTGTTTTTAATTAAAATTGTTATGTTTTACATACCCTAAAGCAGTAAATCAGTAAATCAGTAAATCAGTAAATCAAAGTACCATCCAGCCACCCTCCTACCCCTCCAGATCTATTGATCTGTTTATCATTGATCTATTGATTCATGTCATATTTCGAGTATCATTTCGGATAAACATAACACAAAAATAAGTTCTTTATATACTAACCATGGAATATATGGTAACGTAACAAAGTTTTTACATTAATAAAGCTAACATAACATAACCTGAACTAAGAAAATTGTTATGTTTTACATACCCTAAAGCAGTAAATCAGTAAATCAGTAAATCAGTAAATCAAAGTACCATCCAGTCACCCTCCTACCCTTCCATGATCTATTGATCTATTGAACTATTGATCTATTGATCTATTGATTCAAGTCATATTATGTATAACATAACACAAAAACTTTTATTTATTTTGTTTTGTTTTCTTTAAACATTTTGTTTTTACTAGAAAATTTATTCTTTTTATGTTTATAACTTTAAAAAATTTGCATTTTTACATACCCTAAAACAGTAAATCAGTAAATCAAACCACCCACTCTATCCTCCTACCATCCATGATCTATTGATCTATTGATCTATTGATCTATTGATTCAAGTCATATACGAGTTCTTTATATACTAACCAACGAATACATGCTAACATAACAATGTTTTCACATTAAAGGTAACATAGCATCATATGAACTAAGAAATAATGTACAAACGACAAACCTAACACATCTTAACCACTAATAAATCTGTTAACATTAACAAAGTTTCCCACTTTTAACACCAGTAAAGTATCTAACTTTACATACAAAACGTACCCTATTCATACTTTTTTTCCAAGCATATCTCTTAACATATCACGTTAATTACATTGACAACAGTAATATTTAACAATAAATTAATCATACCTTGTCTAATTCAATAACAGATCAACGAATAAACTCAAACATAACAAAGTTTTTCCAAACTAACATCAAAAATAAGTTTTCTTTTGAATAAAAATATCATAAGTAAAATTGTATAATTTACTGATTTTTAAAGGCAGTAAAATCCAGTAAATCAAACCATCAACGCCTTCCCCACCCTCCCACCAACCGACCTTTTGATCTATTGACTTATTGATTCATGTCATTATTTTCGAGTATCATTTTCCGATAACATACCCACAAAAATAAATTCTTTAATACTTAACCATCGAATATATGTATCGTAACAAAGTTTTTAACATTAATAAAGTAACATAACATAACTGAACTAAGAATATAATGTACAACGACAACTAACACACCATACGGGCGAATAAACTACTAACAAATTTCTACACTTAACAACAGTAAAGTACCTAAACATCGTACAAAACGTAACCATTCACCCTTTTTCAAGCATATCTCTAGCATATCTATGTTATTTACATTAACATCGTAATAATTAACAAAAGATTTAGCATAACCCAGTCTAATCATCATACAGACAACGAATATAATTGCTAACGTACCAAAATTTTTTACATCAACTTCGTAATATTTAACAAAAATTCATCATAACCTCGTTTAAATATCCTAATCCCCAACGAATAATTTGCAATCATAACCATTTTGGGCAAACATAACATAAAAATAACAAAATTTTATCCTGACATAACATAAAAATAAGTCTTTGAATACAAACATAACAATAAAAATAACAAAAATATCTGACATAACATAAAATAAGTTCATTGAATAAAATATCACAGTAAGCGTATTAGTTTAATATATATTATATATATATATATATATATATATATATATATATATCTATATATATATATATAATATATTATTATATATATATATATATATATATATATATATATATATATATATATATATATATATATATATAATGATATACATATATATATATATTTATATATATATATATATAATTATATATATATATTATATATATATATATATTATATATATATAATATTATATATATATATATATATATATATATATAAAAGTAATCATTGTCTTAAATATTTGTACTGTTATATAACATATGAGGTGATGGCGATGGTGTAAGTGATAAGATTACGGTCTCTGGTTGGGGCGACTGGTAGATCGAAACCATCTTCTCATATTTTACAAAACTTACCTTACGTATGAATAAACAGTAACATTATCAAAGTACACTAATTAATATCAGTAAGTAACTACCACGGCATCACAAAACGTAATCAACTTGTCTACACCCTACAAAGAACCTAACTATCATACTTACCGAGGTTTTGGACGCTATAGGACACAGATGTGCAGTTAGGCTTACATGAACCAGGCTTATACATTAGGGTTTACTTTCAAATGTTTAATACAAAAGCTTTCAAAACGAATGCGCCCTTCACCAACATAAGCTCAATCTTTGCTATACATATCCGATCAATTTACAGCGACGTGCCCCACTACATGGAGATCACTCCAGAGAGATGCATGAAGACCAATTCGGGGTACCCCGAAGGGGTGTAAGCGGTAGGGGCACAGCCCGAAGACCCATTTCGGGTACCCCGAAGGGGGTGTAAGCGGTAAGGACACAGCCCGAAGGGGGTGTAAGCGGTAAGGACACAGCCCGAAGGGCTGTGCCCTTACCGCTTACACCCTCTTCGGGGTACCCGAAATGGGTCTTCGGGCTGTGCCCCTACCGCTTACACCCCCTTCGGGGTTAACCCGAGATGGGTCTTCATGCAATCTCTCTGGAAGTGATCTCCTGTAGTGGGGGCTCGTCCTGTAAATTGATCGGTTATGTATAGCAAAGATTGAGCTTATGTTGGTGAAGGGCGCATTCGTGAAAGCTTTTGTATAAACATGAAAGTAACCCTAATGTTAAGCCTGTCATGTAAGCCTAACTGTACATCTGTGTTTCATATAGCGTCAAACCTCGGTAAGTATGATAGTTAGGTTCTTGTAGGGTGTAGAACAAGTTGATTACGTTATTGTGGATCGTGGTATGTTACTTACTGATCATTAATCAGTGTACTTTGATAATGTTACTGTTTATTCATACGTAAGGAAGTTTTGTAAAATATGAGAAGATGGTTTCGATCTACCAGTCGCCCCAACCAGAGACCGTAATCTTATCACTTACGCCATCACCTCATATGTTATATAACAGTACAAATATTTAAGACAATGATTACTTTATATATATATATATAACTATATATATATAATAATATATATATATAATATATATAATATATATATATATATCATATATATATAATTATATATATAATATATATATATATTAAACTAATACGCTTTACTGTGATATATATTTTATTCAATGAACTTATTTTAATGTTATGTCAGGAAAATTTTTGTTATTTTTATGTTAGTTTATTCAAAGAACTTAATTTTATGTGTAATGTCAGGATAAAATTTTGTTATTTTTTGTTAATGTTTGGTTAAAACTTTTGTATATGAATTGCAATGATTCGTTGGGGATTAGGCATATTTAAGACGAGGTTTATGATAATTTTTTGTTAAATATTACGAAGTGGATGTAAAAAATTTGGTACGTTTAAGAATTATTCGTTGTCCTGTATGATGTGATTAAGACTGGGTTATGGCTAAATTTTTGTTAAATAGTTACGATGTTAATGTAAAATTAACATAGATATGCTAGAGATATTGCTTGAAAAAAGTGTGAATAGGTTAACGTTTTGTACGATGTGTTAGGTACTTTACTGTTGTTAAGTGTAGAAATTTGGTGTTAATGTTAGTAGTTTATTGCCCGTTTGGTGGGTTAGGTTTGTCGTTGTACATTAATTTCTTAGTTCATGTTATGCTATGTTAGCTATATTAATGTAAAAACTTTGTTACATTAGCATATATCATGGTTAGTATATAAAGAATTTATTTTTGTGTTCTGGTTATCCGAAATGTTAGTAAAAATTTGACCATAATCAATAGATCAATAGATCAAAAGGTCGTGGTGGAGGGTAGGGGAAGAGTGGGTGGTTTGATTTACTGATTACTGATTTACTGTTTAAAATCTGTAAATTATTACAATTTACTATGATATTTTAATCAAAGAAATCTTATTTTATGTTATGTTTGGATAACTTTGTTATGTTTGCAGTTATTTGTTGGTCTGTATGATTTTACATTCAAGACAAGGTTATGATAACTTTTTGTTAAATATACTGTGTCAAGGTAAAATTAACGTTAATATGTTAGAGATATGCTTGGAAAAGTATGAATAAGGTTAACGTTTTGTATGTTAAAGTTAGGTATTTACTGGTGTAAAGTGGGAACTTTTGTTAATGTTACAGTTTATTAGTGCGTAAGCTGTGTTAGGTTTGTCGTTGTACATTAATTTTCTAGTTCATATGATGCTATGTTAGCTTTATTAATGGTAGAAAACATTGTTATGTTAGCATGTATTCGTTGGTTAGTATATTAAAGAACTCGTATAATTGACTTGAAATCAATAGATCAATAGATCAATAGATCAATAGTCATGGATGGTAGGAGGATAGATGGGTGTTTGATTTACTGATTTACTGTTTTAAGGGTATGGTAAAAATGCAAAATGTTTTTTAAAGTTATAAACTAAAAAAGAATAAATTTTCTAGTAAAAACAAAATGTTTAAAAAAACAAAACAAAATAAATAAAAGTTTTTGTGTTATGTTATACATAATATGACTTGAATCAATAGATCAATAGATCAATAGTTCAATAGATCAATAGATCATGGAAGGGTAGGAGGGTGACTGGATGGTACTTTGATTTACTGATTTACTGATTTAACTCATTACTGCTTTTAGGGTATGTAAAACAAACAATTTCTTTAGTTCTCAGGTTATTATATGTTAGCTTTATTAATGTAAAACTTTGTTACGTTAGCCATATATTCCATGGTTAGTATATAAAGAACTTATTTTTGTGTTATGTTTATCCGAAATGATACTCGAAATATGACATGAATCAATAGATCAATAGATCAATAGATCAATAGATCATGGAAGGGTAGGAGGGTGGCTGGATGGTACTTTGATTTACTGATTTACTGATTTACTGATTTACTGATTTACTGATTTACTGCTTTAGGGTATGTAAAACATAACAATTTTAATTAAAAACAAAAAATGTTTAAGGAAAACAAAACAAAATAAATAAAAGTTTTTGTGTTATGTTATACAAAATATGACTTGAATCAATAGATCAATAGATCAATAGATCATGGAAGGGTAGGAGGTTGGCTGGAAGGTACTTTGATTTACTGATTTACTGATTTACTGCTTTAGGGTATGTAAAAATGCCAATTTTTTTAAAGTTATAAACATAAAAAGAATAAATTTTTTAGTAAAACAAAATATTTAAAGAAAACAAAACAAAAATAAATAAAAGTTTTTGTGTTATGTTATACAAAATATGACTTGAATCAATAGATCAATAGATCAATAGATCAATAGATCACGAATGGGTAGGAGCAGTGGCGGCTCGTCTTTATGGGCTATTGGGCTGCAGCCCCTCCAAATTAAAAATGCCAGGCATAGGATGTTGATAGAAATATGAAA
>JABUQX010047737.1:15000-22500 GCA_015478945.1 Trachelipus rathkii
ACCTTATATGAGGGGTGTATATCAATTTGAGCCTCTACGACAGTATTTCAAGTTTTAGAAGGGGCCAGATCCCCCCAGGGTGCCACTACCAATTTAACACAGGTTTTAGCAATGATACCTTTATGATAGGTGTATAACCAGTTTCAGCTTTTTAACTTAAATATTAATTTTTTGGGTTGAATTCCCCTTCTGTGGGATCCTAGCACCCCTATATGACTTAATAACCATTATATCGAAACTCTAAGAACGACCTCGATAAACCTATATAAACACCAATATTGTTGTTATACGAATGTTTATTAACACGGCTCCACACCGGCTCCAGCACCGGTGCCGGAGCCAACTCCTCAGAATCCAATACTAACTCTTTCTAGAAACTCAACTCTGAATCCTCTCACCAAATTTCAGTCTATTACGAACACTTCGATTTTTTAATGGGGGTGGGGTCCCCCTTTGGGGGACCCTCGGGGACGTAATCACGTCTACGACTAGGGTACCTCACCATCTAACCCCCCACAAATTTAACCAGATACGGTAACTCTAAACCCATAACCCATATAAATATATATCGGAACCAGAGGCTGAGGCTGGAGCCGGAGCCTAATAATAATAATAATAAAATAATAATAATAATAATAATAATAATAATAATATAATAATAATAATAATAATAATAATAATTATAAGAAGGGTTTATACAAAGTTTCAGCCTTCTACGTCAATATCTCAAGTTTGGGGGGGGGACCTGTACCCCCTATGGGTGCATGGCCAAGTAACCTCGTCTATGACGAGGTTACGTCACCCCCTATGGGGGTGTCAAGTTTGAGAGAGATACCATGCAGCAAACTCTATCCGTTACTAAGTGAGGTGCGGTGCGGTGCTTAGCGGTATGGTGCGGTGCGGTGCGGTGCGGTACAAGCCTTGTGGGGCCTTATACGGTTATAATAAATATATATTTATTTATTTACTTTTTATTTATTTATTTTTTTATTTTTTTTAATTAATTTTTTTTTTTTTTTTTTTTTTTATTATTTATATTTATTAATTATTTATTTATTTATTTATTTATTTATTTATTATTTATTTATTAATTTATTAATTAATTAATTAATTTATTATAATAATTAATTAATTAATTTATTTAATTTTATTGGTTTTTTATTATTTCGAAAAAAACCTGCGGTTTTTTCGTCGATAGAAAGGCGAAAATTTACTTCCGGTTTTACTTCCGGTTCCGGGCGGTCGATCGTTTACTTCCGGTTTTACTTCCGGCCTCCAATATAGCCGCTCAACTACTATATATATATATATATATATATATATATATATATATATACTATATATATATATATATATATATATATATATATATATATATATATATATATATATATATATATATATATAGCCTATATATATATATATAATATATATATATGATTATATATATATATAATATATATAATATATATATATATATTATATATATACCGGTATATATGTAGGGAATAAGAATATTATTTTTCATACTCAGTCTTGTCTTGTTGAAGAAGGAGACGATTGATGCTCTTGAGTCATTTCGCAATGGATCATGCTTAATTGAAGACGGAAGGTGATTGTATGTGGTTGCTTTATTAAACATCATAAATGTGAATTGTGATATTCTGAAATGAATAGGGACCGTCGTAAATGTCTAAACCCAGCATACTCTTTTTTTTTTATATGTGTTGAGTTCACTGTAAAAAATGGTCAGCGGTCTTTAACAACCACAGTTTAGAAAGCATATTACCACATTGGAGACCAGGACAAAGATTGGGCTCCCCATATATCTTGTACAACTTGCTACACCAATTTGATTAAGTGGATGAATGGAAAAAAATCGCGAAGTATGCCATTTGCTAGCACTTATAGAAGACTGCTATTCCTTTGCCTATGGGACAGTTGATCAACAGACAAGCATTATATACAGAAAGAGTGGGCAAAAAGAAGTAACTAGGTTCCAAGACTTGAAAATGTTAAGTAGCAACCTTTAGTTGACTCAAGGAAGATATTGCTTCTCCCTTTGCATATAAAATTAAGCTTAATGAAAAACTTTGTGAAGTGAATGGATAAAAATGCAGTTGGTTTTACATATCTCGGTACTCAGTTCCATGCTTTAAGTGAGGCAAAATTGAAAGAAGGAATATTCGTTGGCCCACAGATTAGAAAACTCTTGAAGGATGACACTTTTAAGAAAGAGTTAACTGCTTTGGAACTGTCTGCTTGGAGGACATTTAAATCAGTGGTTTTGGGATTTCTATGTGACGACAAAGCTGAAAATTACGAAGAGTTGGTAAGAAAACTCTTGGACAGCTATCAGAAGCTTGGATGTCGGATGTCACTAAAAATTCACTTCCTGCATTCTCATTTGAATTTCTTTCCTCATAACTTAGGTGATGTTAGTGACGAACAGGGAGAAAGATTCCATCAAGACAATCATGACAATGGAACACCGATATCAAGGAAGAGTACATCCTAACATGATGGGTGACTACTGCTGGTTCTTGCTAAGAGAATTTAAAACGCAGCATAAGAGAAAGAAATGAAATTTTGGTAACTAGTTGTTTAAAAATCTAAATTTTCTTTTAAACTCAGTTTCTGTTTAATGAATGCATTGGTATATTTTGCTTAACCTTAGTTTTTATTTAATGGTTGCATTGGTTTTGTTTTACTTTTATACTTTAAAAACGGTTAGGGCTTATATATATATATATATATATATATATATATATATATATATATATATATATATATATATATATATATATATTATATCGTTTGTATATATTATTTTTTATATATATATATATATATATATATTTAATGTGTGTGTGTTTTTGTGGTGTGTTTTTTTTAATAATATTTTTAACATTTCCCTTATTTAAACTTACCGTTGTCACACAAAATTGGTACGTGTTACGAAATTTTTAGCATCATTTTCGTAATCAGCATGATCGATTTAATAAGAAAATCACTTAAATGTTCATGAGCAGAGAAAAATTTGAATTTTGTCGAGTAGTGAATTATTATTATTAAAGGTAATCATAAAATCCATTAATTCTAAAATTACATATATAATTAATAAATAATATAACATATCATTAAAATAATTATATTTAAAGGTGTTTTTTTTTTATCCTATTATGGTTAAAATCCATTAAAGTATATTAATTTATGCAAAACATTGTAAATTCTTCTTATTTCTTCTTATTACTTCTTATTATTTCTTTTTATTATTTCTTTTTATTATTTCTATTATTTCTTACCTGTTGTTTCTGCTCTCACTGAGCTTGGCACTAAGAAAACTTACGGTCCTGACGGTATTCCTTTGTATTCCCTTTGTGGTTTTCAAAAGTTGTGTTTTCGAGCTTGCACCCTACCCTGCCTTGGTAAACTATTTCGTCTGTCTTTCCACTTCAGCTTTCCTTTCCTGCTGGAAATGAGCCCTCACTCCAAAAGCCCCCCCCCCAGCCTGTGTCAAAAAAAAAGAAAGGGGGGAGAGTCCCCTTATAACCTTTAATTTTATCATTCTATCGCTTTAACCTCCGTTCTTTCTAAAAAGTTTCAGAATGTATCCTCAACAGATAAATCTAAATTCTTCTGATCTTATTTCAGGTCGCCAGTATGACTTTCGTAAGAAACGCTCTGCTGGTGGTCTTTCCCTTCTGTATGACTCCGGAGTCCTCTGCTCTTCGGCATTTCGTTAAATCATTTGCTCTGACGCAAGACATATCGAAAACCTTCGATAGAGTCGGGCACGAACCTTTGATTTCTTAAACTTCTCTGTGAGCTCTCTGATTTTCTGCTATATACACCACTGTTCACCCTTTAAATCTATAAATGGTGGTGTTCCTCAGGGTTCTCTCCTATCCCCAACTCTTTTTCTACTTTCCATTAATGACATCTTATGTTACTTCATAAACTATGCCGACGACTCCACTATTCATTACTCCTGTTATTTTGAAAGACTCTCCTGATCTAACGGCAATTAATTCCTGCTAGGAAGGTGGCCCAGAAGAAACTGATTTCTAATTGGGACATAGTTAATTCATGCTAGGAGGGTGGCCCAGAAACAACTGATCTCGAATTTTTCTCAAATTTCTAATTGGGGCAGAGAAATCATCTTTGCTTTTTTTATACCTCAAAAGGTAATAGTAAAGTAACCGAAGTTTTGATATGGGTATAAACTATAAAGTAACGCTGCCTCAACACACACACATACACACACACACACACACACACACCACACACATATTATTATATATATATGATATATATATAAATTATATATATATATATTATTATATATATCTATAATATTTTTTTTTGTATATATTATATATATTATATATATATATATATCAATATTATATATATATAATAATATATATATATATATATTAATTATATATATATATATATTATATATATATTATATTATATATATATATATATATATACTATAATATATATATATATATATATATATTCAGACTTATACTTTAGCGTTCGCATGTAACTTATTGAGAACTGGGCAACTCCTACATTAAAACAAATGATGATATTTGGAACAGCGGAATTTTAGACAGGGGAAAGAGTAAAATAAATGGAAATTAGTAAAAAAATTATCTTGTATAAGATTTAAGAGGAAGCCTTCCGATAACGATCGTTTTTGAAAAGACCGCTTCAATGTATTAATGGAATGGTGCGAAGTAAGTTAAATAAAACCATGAAAGTAGTCTGTGCGAAAATAAAACAGGTATATAAATTCAGTGCAAAAACGGACATACGCAATGAATTATTAATTCTACCTACGACCTCATAGAAGAAAAATATATCTTTACAAGAAGAATTAAGGATGACAGAGAGATTTCGACTTTTCATGATGAAATGAAAAATTAAATGCGACTCTAAATGTTGAAAGGATATATTTAACCAAAGACTTACAACCTAATCCCTTCATCGCAGGCAGTCGGGTCTCGGCCTCCGGTGACGACGGGGATTTCGTCACCCCTCTGTCCCCCGTGGCTAGAAGCTCCCTAATGACATAAAAAAAACTATCTTTTCCCTGTCTTAAAATCTTCGCCTGACTCCAATATATAATCGTTTTAGTGTAGAGAGTTGTTGTTCGTCTAGGTTACATGCTTCCACTAAATTATAGTTTGTTCACAAATATAGACAACTATCACATATTTATATTTGTATGTTATGTATATATTATTATATATATATATATAATATAATATATATATAATATATATATATATATATATAATATATATATATATAAATATACGTATATTATTCATATACTATAAGCCTTAAAAATTGTACAAAATTTACTAAACATTATTGATTAAAGATGTCGGAACGTTATCCTTGTTTCTCATATTACCAAAATAGTAGACAAAATAATATTAAAATCACCATTAATATATACAACTTATACCTTATAATAATTGATTATTTATGTTGTTTTGTCTCTACTACTTATAATGACCTCATATATTACTGTTCACCAAATAATGGATTTTTTTCCCTTTTTGTGAGCTTGCGTTTTTGAGTGATAATCAATATTCGTGTTTGACATCAACTTCATATGTAGTTTTGTTATATTTTCTACACAACAATAATTAATTAAACATTACAAATCCCTGAAATAGTCATACCAACATCATTATTTTATAAGAAAGATTCTTTACTTTTCAACTCCTATCTCAAGAGACTGTAATATGTATTAATGTATTTTCGCACAAAAATACTACAAATTCAAAGCTTGGTATAACTATTATATTACTATGAAGTAAAGAGCAGTGAACTATTATAAATGGGAACTTCGTCTTATGTACGATCGAATCACGATCTTTATGATTTTTGATGAGTATATAAAAAGAATACTTACTATTCTAATAAAAAAAGGAGCATTCACCTAGTTAAGGAGAAAGAAGATAAAGATGTAATTATAGAATGTAAAGTTCAGTAATGATGTATATATAGTATTATAGTAATTATAATATATATATATATTTATAAATATATAAATTATAATATATATATATATTATTAATATATAATATATTATATAATATAAATATATGTATTTATAATATAATAATTATTATTTGATTACGTGAGCGTAACAGTGAAAGAAGGCCTGATAGGTAATGACACAACTTATTGTAGCGGTCATTATTGTCCATAATCTGTGTACTATGCGAAGGGCAAGGTTAAAAAGTTTAAGATATTGGGCATAAAACTGTAGTAAATGACCACAATTCACTGTTACTGCTTGATCAAGACAAATAGATGAATTCATGATAATTTGTTTAATTATTAAAATGATTATAACGTATACATATTGACGTTTCGTAAGAGAAGTTCCAAAATGCTTGATCGAGGCTTGAAAAATGGCGGAATCGATTGACCTATAGACAATACAAAATTATGGAAGGTTCATTGTGAGAAGTTAGGACGATACTAATAAATGAAAAGGAAGAAAGAAGATAAGAGTATAAATAAATTGTACTCCCTTTCGAACAGAGGAGTATCGTGAGAATCAAGGTGGAAGATAATCGTACATTTGGAACAGTAGGAATGCTGCTGAGCATGTAGCAGGTAAGGAGGCTGTTGAAGAGCGTTGGTGAGGGCTGCGAAGTTCCGTTAAGCGTATGAACGTGAGCTGTGTCGTGGAGCGACAGCCGGAGGCTGGAAGCGGAGCGTAGCATTGTGCGTTTGCCCCGACAGCCGGAGCTGGAGGCGGAGCGTAAGCTGGTGTCGTGTAGCGACAGCCGGAGCTGTAAGGATGAGAGCTGTGATCCTGGCGTTGAGCGCAGCGGAGCCACGGAAATGAGCTTGAAGTTGGTGCGGATTGAGCGAAGACAGCCGGAGCTATTGAATGTGAGCGTAAGCTTGGCGTTTAGACTGAAGCAGCCGGAGCTTGTAATGGAGCGTAAGCTGTGCGTTAGAGCACAGCGAGCTGAGGTGAGTCCGGAGCAGTGGATTTCGTAGTATATCATTTAATGTGGTGCGAAGCGAATATGAAGGTCAGGTTTGAGACGTAGGTTGATCACATTTAGATCGATTTTGTTTTTTTTTTTTTGATAATTATAATAGTATAGCTTAGTTTAGTTAGGTTTTGTTCCCTGATCTGGAGCAGTGATATTGACGTTAATCGTTGACGTTATCGAGTTTGCAGCGTCAGAGGAATTATTAATAAGTTAATATAAATAAGATTTAAAATTTGAAGAAAAAAAAATTTTTTGAAAAAATATTACGAGACAAAAAAATATGCTTAAGATGCCATCTTGCATTACGCTAATATGAAGAAAATAGGGTTCTAGAACCAAAATAACACAGCTAAATACTACAAAAAGAGTATCACAAAGGATGACAAAAATATATAAGCGGCCGCTTGTATGGAGCTAAAAATAATTTAAAAATATAATTTAAATTGAAAATGGA
>JABUQX010047737.1:27500-30000 GCA_015478945.1 Trachelipus rathkii
GGTACTTTTATACAAGTTGTTATTGACGCCTTAACCCCCCCCCCAACAAAAAAAAAATTAATAATATGTATGCCTTTCTACTGTTGCACTGGAAAAATAACTCGCCTAAATTTATAATGAAGAATTAGACCGCCTTGTCACTAATTTAATTACATACCGGGTCCAAGTGTATCTAAGCCAACCAGAGAATTTTTTTGCCTTAAAAATCGCACCGGTGTGGATAAATTGCGTACGTTTTTTTTTATTGCGGTATATATCTGCTAGGGTCCAGGATCAAATCCCAGCAGGGTGAAATGCTTTAGGGGTGTATTTTTCAATACAATTTAAATTTGCTGAATTTATTTTGGTTTTTAATATATATTATATATATTATATTATTATATATATATAATATATATATATATATATATATATATATATATATAATAATATATATATTAATATATATATATATATTATATATATATAAATAATATAAAATATATATAATAAAGTATATATATATGTATATACTATTATATATATATTATATATATATATATATATATATAAATATATATATATATATATATATAATATATATATAATATATATATATATATATATTCTTCAATGTCTTTATTTATTTCATCGTTAGCAAAATTATATTAATGTATTTCATATCATTAGATAAGAAGATAATGCTTAGATAAAAGGTGCTTGCGAATTATTATTTTACTGAATGAGAAAAGTAATACTTTTTTATTACAAAAGTAATACTTTTTCTTTACACTGAGGAAAATCGGGGGGGAAAAATGTTACTTTGTAATTTCGTGATTGCCTCTTAAGCACTTCCCTTAAAGAAATTATACTCAGCCAAGCTTACAGCTGAATTGTCCAGTAGTTTCAATTAAAATTAATGCACATAAGATTACTTATTTTCTGTTTCGTTAATTGATATGTGATTGCAGATTCCCAGTACGATTATTTATTTCTATTTCATAACCTAGGGGACTCTTATTAGTAATGCATGAATCTAGGTGGGGTACTTTTATACAAGTTGTTATTGAAAGCCTTAACCCCCCCCCCAAAAAAAAAAATTAATAATTGTATGCTTTCTACTGTTGCATTGGAAAATAACTCGCTAATTTATAATGAAGATAGACCGCCTTGTCCACTAAGTTTTAATTACATACCGGGCCAAAGTGTTTCTAAGCCAACCAGAGAATTTTTTTGCCTTAAAAATCGCACTGGTGTGAATAAATTGCGTACGCTTTTTTTATAGCGGAATAATTTCCTATGAGCATGAATTAGAAGAATGTTATGACTTTGTATATTTAAGATGGTAATGCGCACTCGTCACCTTGACGATGAGGATCATTACTAAGTTGAAGGACACGTTTTATTTAATTCAGAGCGAGTTTGCGACGTTGCTCACCTAAGCTAGAGAAAAGAAAAAATTCTGAGAACCTGGAATGGCGCTATAATTGATGATGATGGACGCTAAGATAGTGCATGCAGCAAGCTCCTGTCAGGCATAGTTTAATGATGAATGAGAGTCAAGACTTTTGAAGTATTTTGACCTTTCGTTTCGTATTCGAAATATTAAATGAAAGTTAATGAAATCATTTGGTTTAATAGGCGAGGTAATAGCAAACTTTACATCATTTTTAACTGAAACTCTATACTGAGGCCACAAACTATATTATATTTCCTCTTACACTCTCTATACTCAAGTTTTCATCCATAGACTTCTTAAAATCTGTGTTTTTGAGCTTCCACACTACCTGGTAAACTATTTCGACTATGCCTACCAACCTCTACTTTTCCTTGGTCATTCAACCTATGTTAAAAGGGGGGTTCCCCTCTCAACTCTATAATTATTGTCCTATTGATCCTGTTTATCCCATTATATACTTCTCAACTTTTCTATCTTTCAACGTCTATATCGTCTCACTTGTGACAGAGTAAACAATCTTGATTTGATCATTAGCAATAAATTGAATTATCTTGTCTTGGTAACCTCAAATCATAATAGATAAGATTTCCATTACGTTTGCGATAATCTCACTTCCTCTTCTGCGCAGTTACTGCAGCTGTTTAGAAGTTCTACCCACCGATATATGGAATACTGTTCTCATATCTGGAGGTAAGGGGGCTCCAGTTCCTCCCATCATTTGCAAGGTTAATAAACTGCCCCTTATATCCTGACTCCTTTTTGCCGCGACACTGACGTAGTCTACCACCGTTGCGTCGCCGTCATACCAGCTCCTTGTGGTAGCTTTTTATTTCCAGCCATCATCTGTTCCATGGAATTCTTTGCCATCATCTGTATCTCCTTATTTAACCTTTCTCAGTTTAAAACTCATTTTCACCCACCTAAGAGGTTTGCATAAGGTTGACCGTGGCTGAATTTCTGAAATATATATATACATATATATATATATATATATATATATATATATATATATATGTTATATATATATATATATATATATATATATATATATATATATATATA
>JABUQX010047737.1:40000-45000 GCA_015478945.1 Trachelipus rathkii
ACAAACTGATTCATATACTCTGGTGAAAATGGGAGGGAAAACGATCTTCCTGCTATAAACGGGAGAACTTTCCCATGAATCTTCGTCAGCCAGATTTTTTGTTTATTTGAATCGATTTGGATTGAATCAGATTCACTTGGTAAAGTGAGTCTTAGTAAATCTTAGTTTGGTTCAATATCATTTATCTTGACTCTTGTAAATATAAATTTTCAACCTCGGTATTTAAATAATCTATTAGTCTATTAGTAGTTAATAAGGAATTTACGAAATCCTTTTACATTTATAAATTGCAAATTTGTTTTCAAATCGTTGGTGATATTTATTAACATTGCAATAAATCAGGTGCAAAATCAGGGTTAGCACGATTTAAATCAACTGATTTTTTTTACGTGATTCTTTTTAAAAAAATTTCAGGAACAAATTGTTATTGTTTTCAAATTGCTAATTAATCCTAATTATTACCTAAATAATAATAAATATATTTCACCTATATAATAAGGGCTCATGTCGATTATCTGCCTCCAGTTAAGCTCAAGTCAATTTTTTAAAAAAATTAGGTAATCGAATAAAGTGTTGAAAACGCTCTTGGTGCCACATGCGTTTATTTTTTTATTTATTTTTTTTTTTTAACAATGCAGAGTGAAATAAATTATAAATATAAAAATAAATTACATTATATTTACGTTAAGTAAAGGTTATGTTAAAGTTTACTTAGTTTACCTATATTTAAACTATATATATGTTAAGTAAAAGTTATGAGTTTAGTTAGTTTACATAGATTGGAAATTTTTTTTTTAATATTTTTAGAAGTGTGAAGCTGCTTTAATACTAAAGTTTCAATTTGACTTTACGCATTTTTACTTCAATTTTATAAAATGTGTTCGAATTCATACAATCGATATGGATATGGAGGTGGAGGCAGATAATCGACATGATCCATAATAAGTATATTTCATCTATATAGTTTTAAATCATTTTTAATAAAGACAAAAAATAAAATTAGAACACTCAGAACTATTGAACTTCTGGCAGGCCTAATTAAATGGCTTAGTCCTAATTAGTCTTCTAAGCTATAATTTAACAATAATTAACTCTATAAACTCGAGCAGTAATTTTTAATCTTCAGTCTCCACTAAAGAAATAAATGTTATCGAAAAACAAATAATAAATTACTACACCATTTGAAATTAATTTTAACAAAATTAATGTCAAATGATGCAGTTATTTATTATTTGGTTTTCTATAACTTTTATTTCCTTAGTTTTTTAGACTGTAGATTAATATAAAACTCATTTAGAGTGTATATAATTAATTTATTAAAACATGATAGCTTAGAAGACTAATATAAACATTTATTAGGCCTGCCAGAAGTTCAATAGTTCTGAGTGCAGTAATTTTACTTTTTTATTATTATTATTAAAAATTATTTGAAACTATATAGATGAAATAAACTTATTATATAGATGAAATATAATTATTACTAAGAAGGTAATAATTCGGATTAATTAGTAATTAAAAAAATGCAATTGGTGCCTTAAAATTTTTTTTTTAAAAATTTAAAAAATCAAAAAGAAAAGAAAATAAAAAAATCTAAAATTGATTCAATGATAAAAAAAATCAACAAAATTCCCAACCCTGGCAAAAATAAATAAATGACAACAATTTCTCAACAAATTTTTAATGCTAAAAAGAAATATTACTTATAAGAATGTAGTTTCACCTATTTAGTTTCTAATAGGAAAATAATTAGTTTAAAAATTCTTTGGAATATTTTTAGTCACTTTTTCGCTGGGCAATTTTTTTGTAGTTTATTTAAAAACTATTCAGCTCAAGCTTGACTTAATTAATAATATTAAGCTTTAGCACAAAGACTTGACACAATCGACAGTATATATATATATATATATATATAGATATATATATAATATAAATATAATATATATATATATATATTATATATATATATTATATTATATTAAACAGTATATATATAAATGTTATATATAATTGATATCTCCGATATATAAAAAAAAAGAAAATAAATATCTGAATCTTATATATAATATTATATATATATATAATATTATATATTTATATATATATAATATAATATAAATAGTGATATATCTTTAAAATTAATAACATTATATAAAGACTATTATACTAATCAGTTATGTATATATATATATATATATATATGATAGGTCAGATAAATAGGGAAATTATCGGTCAAATTTTGGATATTTTGTGTGTGTGTGTGCATGGTGGGCGGGTACACCTTTTCGCGGCAAAATTTCCCGACAAAATGTAAAACAGATATAATATGACTGAATATAACATAAGTTTATTTTTATAATCACAAATACTTTTAGTATTTTCTCTTTGTACTAAATTTTGAAGGAATTTGGAGGTAAAATTTGCCGCGAAAAGGTACCCCCGCCCACCATGCACACACGCACATAAAATTGTTGGAAAATTATAGCATTGTATTGAAGTGCTATAATATAATTTTAATTATATTTATACTATAACACAATCACTTTCCCACAATTCCAATAATTTCGTAACATGACCCATGAACACAACCCCGCTCCCCCCCCCCTAAAAAAAAGACTTACCCACAGGATCAACAGATGTAACGTGGTCCACAAAGTCTCTGCGACCCATATAAAGGGTAATTTTATCATTAGGAGAAGCTTTCTTGAAAACTTTGAATTGAACAACCATTTTCGTGAATGCAAAACTAAGATTTTCCTAGAGTCGAAATTTAAAAATTTCCAAAATAAATATTTTAAAAACTTTAATCGAATTTATAAAATTTAAAATATTTCTTAACTTTATTTTACCCGAGAAAATGAAAGTGTCGATGTAAGAAGAATGTCGGAAGAATAGCAATAAAAGAAGCCTCGTTCTCCTATATATAATAACCTTCATAATTGGCTTCTTTTCTATTATTGGATTAGAATATTGTTTTTCTCATAAATAGTTTATATATATATATATATATATATATAATATATATATATTTTAATATATATATATATATATATATATATATATATATATATAATATATATATATATATATATATATATATATATATATATTCTCTAATTTTAATTTCATAAATTTGTGGACAAAATAAAAAGAACGTACAATAGACTAACCTTAACCCTTCACTTGGTCATGATCGAAATTGGAGATGCGACGGTTTTTTTTAAAAACTATTTTGTTGGTGAGAATTTGATGAAGCCAAGCACAATAAGAAAGAAATCGTGCAACCAATTACAAATTTGCAGTAAAATTTAATATCGGTTTAGAACAAAAAAAAATGTTATCCTCATTTCCTTCCGACTTTTGACCAAAAATCGTTTATTAATAAAAAAAAAAAATTCAGCTGGATCATAATGATTCATACACAAAAATAGAGATCTAGTTTAACGACTTTAAATCTGCTATAAAAATTAAACTAAATTGTAGAAAATAATGAAATATATATATATATATATATATATATATAATATATAATATAATATATATAAAATATGTATATAAGCTATATATATATATATATATATATTATATATATATATATATAATATATATAATATATATATATATATTTATATAATTAAAACCAAATTTGTATAAGACATTTTTTTTATATAATATAACAGGGACTGTATTTACTCTTCGTCTAGTTTAAAGGAATTTTGTCAATCCGCCATTGAATAATTGAATTGAATATTTATTGAATAAATAAAAAAAAATTCTGTTTTTGTTACGATAACAATAACATCATAATAATTCTTATTACTTTCTGCATATTGTATAAGAATTTTAAATAGTGTACCAACTCGCCTACCCACACATACCTACACATGCATATACCTACATACACACAAGGATTTTTAATCATTAAAGAAGCCACCCAGGATGCTGAAATGGAAATAACGAAAAAGTAAAAGAAGAAACACAGTGAAGAAGTGGAAACAAACACTACTCTTGAGATTTCATTAAATTAAAGCTCATTAATGGAGTCTGCTAAGAAGAAGAAAAAGAAAAAGAAGCACACCGAAGATGAAAAAGAAGAAGAAACTTCTGGTAATCTGTTTGTTAATACAGATTCTTCGATGATTATAGATGAAGAAGAAAAGGTTTCCAAGAAGAGCATTAAGAGGAAGCGAAAGACAAATGAAGAAGACTGAAATATCTGTAGATATTTTTATTATTTTAGTAATTTCTGCCCCATCCTTGAAAAGGGCCCTCCCCATGTGTGGTAACATTCTGTAAAAATATATATATATATATATATATATATATATATATATATATATATATATATATATATATATATATATATATATATATATATAATATATATATATATATATATATATATATATGGTATATAATATATATATATATATATATCAGGGGCGGCTCGTGGCCTATTTGCAGGTTTGCACAACCATTATTTTATACAATTAGCAACCAGTGTGCAACTATTTATAATTTTTTATTCTTTAATTTTTTTAATAGGATTAAATATTAAAGAAATTAAATTGCATCTTATTATAATAACACTCCAATGATTTATTATTTAATGAAAAAAAACGTCATCAAATTTTGGTTAAGTTCAAATGTCAAAACAATATGATTGTTTGCAGACACTTTTAATCACATCCTGTACATTTTTGACAAGAGGATGTTTGTGAAAATATGAACAGCGTGAAAACGTTTTTATACTCTTTAACCCCAATTTTTATGGGTTGCCGCCCCAAAAAAGGATCATGAACAACCGCTTTGTTTTCTTTACTGATATTCAAATTTGTGAATACGAAACAATTCGGAAAATTGACTCTCGTGTGTCCCAAAAATTTATCATCCGGACGAAAAATTATGGATGTCCAATTGTATATGTTGAAATTTAGTTTTTCTTTGGAACTTGAAGTGTATAGTATAGTTTGTTTTAACTCTTGCTTTTATTAGTATTATAA
>JABUQX010047737.1:50000-52500 GCA_015478945.1 Trachelipus rathkii
CAAACATTGATATACGAGATGTCTTTGAAATATTTATATCATGGCTCAAAGTTTCCGAAGAAAATGGTCTTAGATCTCGCTTTCGTAGTTTTAGTTTGGTATTCCTACAGTAAACGTCGGTTTCCGGGATTTTCCATATTTTTCCTTTAAAAAGTTTCTATACCCTTAACATAATAATTCCCAAGTCATAATCAGAAATTGTGTTTTTTCTTATTTTGGGTCCAAAGTATGTTTTGACATAAGAACAGAATTGGGATTTGACGTAGGGGATTAGTCCTTTGATAACTCCATTTTGGATTTGGTTTCTTTAGCCTTTCTGTTTCTCATAGCAATACTTCTTATTGCTGAATAACTGAAGCTTATAGCATAAAAACAGTTGGAACAATTATCGAAGATGTAGGATATTTACTTCCACACAAAATTTGCGATGCTTCTTTAAAAGGTCTCAGAATTTCTTGCAAATTCT
Organism: Trachelipus rathkii; assembly: GCA_015478945.1. Lineage (NCBI taxonomy): Eukaryota > Metazoa > Arthropoda > Malacostraca > Isopoda > Trachelipodidae > Trachelipus > Trachelipus rathkii. The sequence continues at coordinate 50,467 of JABUQX010047737.1, forward strand.
CTAAAATTATTTTTTCATTTGGTTTTATAGCCAGGGATGGAAGTTTTAACTTCAAAGCTGCAATTTCTAACTGCTCTGCTTGACTGACAGCTTCGTCTATCATAGGTAATGAACTATTCCATCTTGTTTTACAATCTCTCGTAATTTTGTTTGGATTATGTGAAGTATTTTTTTCTGATTTATAGATTGCTTTGTAATCATTCCAAATTTTTGGAAATCTTTTGAATAACGTTGCAATATTTCGAACTTTATCAACAATGTTTGATGTAAATGTTGAATTTTGTGGTTTTGGAAATAAAACGGGATCAATACAAAGGTTTATAGTATGTGCAATGCAAGGTAATCTTTTTTATATTCAATTTCTGACATGCTTTAATAACATTTATTCCATTATAAGTAACAGCAAAGGAAGGCATTCTAAATTTAAGTTCTTGAAAACACTTTGATATTGAAGCACTTATGTTATCACCTGTATGAGATTCATCACATGGAATGCATCCGATACAAAAAAACACGCAATTTCCAAGTTTCATCAATTGAGTGTGAAGTTAGGGCTAAAAACTGACTTTGATTTTTGGTGCATGTCCATAAATCGAATGTTACATTAAAGTGATTAAACTTACCATCTTCGGACTGGCTTGACAACATACTTTGAATTTTTTTTCTCATGTCGTCGTACAAACAATTTATATGATTCGTTGCAATTGCTCTTCGTGTCGGGGCTTGATATTCAGGATCGAGAATATTTAAGAGTTTCCTAATATATATATATATATATATATATATATATATATATATATATATATATATATATATATATATATTATATATATATATATATATATATATATATATATATATATATATATATATATATATATATATATATATATATATATATATATATATATATATATATATGGACAAATTATAGTAACGGGGACACGGAACGGGACGTCGGATTTCAAAAATCTTTTCACAGGGTGACTCTATGATACATAAAAAGATGTTCTAGGGGTGAAATGGAATTTTTTTTTTTTTTTTATATATATATATCTCAGGTTAGGAACGTCGGATTTAAAAAAAACTTCACAGGAAGACGTAACCTACCTAACCTAACCTAGAATCAACCTGTGAATTTTTTTTTAAATGCGACCTAACTAACCTGAAATAAAAATGAATTTTTTTTTCCATTTCACCCCTAGAACATCTTTATATGTCCCATATGTTAATTTTTTTTTTAAATCCGAATCTCTGTTCCGTGTCACCGTTAATTATACTTTTGGGTCCATATATATTATAATATTATATATCATCATATTTATATATATATATATATATATATATATATATATATAACTATATATAATATATATATTATATTTATATATATAATGGTAAAACTTACTTAACAGCCACAGGTTAATACTGAAAATTATTAAATGTTCTTTATATCAAACAAAACCTTGTATAAAAAGGAAGAATTTGAGGAGTGAGCTGCAATTTTTGGTAAAGTAATTAATAATTTTTATTATTATTATTATTATTTACGAACTTCTTTTTACTGCGTAATTCAAATTCCATATTATATACTACTTGGATGTTGTACGGCTAACGTTTTCTATGATTAGGAAATAAATTAAAAGATGACTTCAATATTTTTAATTTAATTTAAAAAACAACAATTTCCTAAGTTTTCGTGAACTAAGCTAACCAAAACTAACCTAACAACCAAACCAAACCCAAACAAACCTAAACTAAAAACCTAACCTAAAAAAAAAAAAAAAAATTCCATTTCGCGCCTAGAACATCTATTTACGTATCATAGGGTCTACCTGTGAATTTTTTTTTGAAATCTGACGTCCCGTTCCGCGTGGGCGTTAAGTAAGTTTGTCATATATATATATATATAATATATATAACATATAATAATATATTAGTATATATATAATATATATATATATATAATATATATATTATATATATATATATATATATATATATATATATATATATATATACTATATAATTATA
>JABUQX010047737.1:55000-57500 GCA_015478945.1 Trachelipus rathkii
CGTTAGAAGGAAAGGGGATCGTCACATCAAGCTCTATTTGGGAACTGGAATCCATCTGATCCGATAGGGTACAGAACCTTTTAGGGAGTGCTGTGATAAGAAACTAGAAAGAAGAGTTGTGGGAGAATTATGAAGAAGAATAATCCAGAATGCTATCAGAAGATTGGTTGGTGGCTTGTTTGACAACTGTGATTGATTGAGCATAATCTATTGATGACGATGTTTTTGTCTCTGGAATAGACCTACAGCGAGGGCTCTTCGGAGTTTCATTTTTTACAACGGGGGACGGGGTTCGGTGTGTCCTGCTTTAAGAATTCAGATGCTTTATATTTTAGCGAATAATCCTTGGTTTATTGCCTAATCTATTGTTGATGCTCATGGACATCCGTTTCATTAATATGAAGAATGGTGATGCAGGCCTCTTATGTTGGTTTGTCGAATTCATGGGGAGAGTAGGGGGCAGAGTTTCTCAGTAGGAAATGCTCTCCTAGCTTTGTGGTGGGTGAGCAAAGTTAGTTTCGTCGTTGGTTGGTTGAAAACCAGTGTTTGGGGTAGGGTTGTTGATGGTATCTTGGGAGGGAGATTGGATCGAGGACTGCTTTCGAGCTATTTGAATAGTCTATAATATAGGCAATGCAGGCGGGCAGGTTGGAGTTGCATGAGTCTCTCTGGAGTTTTTTAGTGGATTTCATGGAATGGGGTTGTGTCGGTGGGTTGACACGCCGAGGCGGGGGAGCTGCTGCAATTGTTGCGTAGGATTCCCTTCGCCTTGTAGGATATTTGCCCTTGAGCTGGTGTATGGCATCTCTCCTGCTCTTTTTTTTTTGTATGGTACATAACTCCAAAACCTCCTGTTTAAACAGTTAAGACTGGCATTTCAGGGAAAAGCCGCTGTGGGATCCCCCACAGTTTTGGGTTGTGGAGTTTTAACACAGACCGTGCAGATGTCACACGGTCCTCTACAGTATTTTCAGGGGTGACTAAATCGCTGGCACTTAAAATAACGTCTGGGTCAGGGAATAAACGGACGAACACTGTAGCTTATAAAACCTGTTCTCACCATTGTAGGTAGAAAGGGGTGTTCAAGGTCAGCAGCAAGGTTGGATTTGGGATGTCAGGCAACCTCGACGTGGGAGGGGAGGGGACCTGCATACATTTGCAACAGGAAATTTCTTCTGTTGTAGATAGCTTAGAATTTAAGGAATGTATTCAGCTTTTCTGCACGGGAGCATAAATTGAGGCTTTGGATTTGTTTCCTATTTCGTCAAGATTGGCAATAAGAGGGATATCTTCAAGAGACGTTAAGGATGACAAGATGGCACTTTGATTTCGGTTAGTAGCTTGAATGAGAAGGGAACCCTTTCTCATTAACGTAACGGAAGGGTCTTTAACTCCAAAAGCTTTTTAAGTGCATCTCTAAGGATGATAGTTTTATGGTCAGTAAGATGTTTGGACTTGGTGGATCGCAATAAGTATTGCATCGGGAATGATGTGTTTGTTGTCAGTCTTGGGGAGAGTGGGACCAGCATATGGAGTAAGAAAATAAGAACGGCTAGGACGGGGGACATCTTTCTTGGGCAGCTTCAAAAGTTTGGGCACCTTTTCGGGGCTGCCCCAATTATTGTGGCACATGGGATGTCGATGGCGTGCCAGGCAATGGATCGCTGGTAGTAAGGAGCGGCCTTCCACGTGTAGTGAAGAGAATCGTGGCGTTAGTGTTCGAAGTATAGTTCAAAAATTGTGATCCATTAGACATAGAAACAGTTTTAGTACCGGAAGGATCTACGTATTATGAGTAGGGTTGGGAAAAAACCGTTTTTTCAAATCGTGTTTTTTTTCAAGAAAAAAACATGTTTTTTCATGTTTTTTTCGTTTTTTTAAGTTTTTTTTCGTTTTTTTCATTTAACATATAAGATCAAAAATATGAAAAAATCTAATATGATATTTAAGTTGAGTATTTTCTTTTTTCAAATAAACAATTAATTAAACAAATATTCCATTATGATTTATAAAATAGCAGAACTACCCTTTCTCATATTTTATCAATTGTTTTCGTTACAATTTACAGTAGGTTATAGCTTGCAGACTGTTGTTTGTAGGCTTCTACTTACTAATTTAACTATGTATTTTACATTTGTATCATATAATCATATTTATAATTTACTTTTAAATATTAATGCATATTATATTTATATAGAATGAGCTGGAATGACAAAACTCATTAAGTTGACTTAAGGGATTGCAAATGAGAAATAATAAAATATTGAAATTAAATTGTATACCAAGATTGTAAATGAGGAGGTATGAGTGAATGACATAAAATTAAATATTGGTTTGAATATCAAGTTTTTATTCACTAATCACTAATCTCCACTCCCCAGACCCCAGTCACTACTGAGGTACTGACTACTGTGCTGTGACTACTGTAAGCTCATATCACTGGGGCTCATTTCAGCGTGATCAGCCACATTAATTTGATATGGCTGATAAGGTCTGATAT
>JABUQX010047737.1:65000-74672 GCA_015478945.1 Trachelipus rathkii
GACAGGGTTGTGTTATGTCTCCTTGCGTTATTCAAATGTGTATATGGTGCCGCGGTTATGAAAGAATTCGAAGGTGGGATGGGCGGAAATGCGTGTTTAGAATGATGGATGAATGGAGAGAGGGAGTGGAGGGTGCCCTACCTTATTGTATGCGGATGATTTGGTTCTGTGCGGCGAGTCTGAAGAGTTGAGAGGATTGTGGAGAGATTTGGCAGGTATGTAAAAAAGGAGCGGGTGAAATAAACGTAGATAAGAGTAAGGTTATGGTTGGGAGTGAGGACAGTCCTCAGTTGAAGTTATGTTAGATGATGAGCAGCTGCGAGCAAGTGTCTGAGTTTTAATATTTAGGGTATATGTTGGATGAGAACGGAACGGATGATGCAGAGTGTAGTAGGAAAGTTGTGAATGGCAGGAAGGTGGCTGGTGAATTAAATCGTTGCACGTGAATGTAAAGGGGACTAATCTGAGTGCGCTTTAGATCTTACGATGAGGTATGTTGTTACCTTGTGTTATGTATGGTAGTGTAGACTATGCTCTGGATAAGAAGTATAGATTTCTAAGTTCAATGTGTTCAGATGGACAATCTTTTAGGGCATGCTAGGTGTGAAAAAAATTAATAAAGTGAGGAATGAACGTATTAGAGTGAAATGCGTGTGGTTGTGAGAAAGCGGGTAAAATGACGAGAATTAAATGAAAGTATGTTTGAGATGCGTTTGAGTCATGTGGAAAGGATGAATGAAAATCGGTTGGTTTAAGCGGATGTATAGTGGAGAGTGTGTTGGAACCGACCGGCTGGAGACCGAAGAGAAAGTGGATTGAGTCGGTGAACGAATGTCTGAAGGAAGAGAAATGTGAGTTTGGCAAGGGCGAGAAATAAAGGTGCATGATAGGAGAGAATGGCGGGTTTTTGTATGGGGGCATGGTTTGTGGCCCACCTGGGCCAGGGATGAACCCTTACATTGACGATTACCATAGTGAGGGTCCGTCGTCGGTCCTATGATGCTCTAGGGTGGATTTTCGTCTGTGACGAGTTCCCACTAATTAATGGTACAGAGGGAGGCGGTTAAGGGGGCTGGGCTTTCTTTTCGACGTTTGTCATGCTTCTCCTACTGCTTTTCTTTTCCGATTTATTGTACAGCACCTTACCCCAATCTTGGGGCAAAGAGGAAGGAGAAAAGAAAGAAGATATATAGATATATATATATAATATATAATATATATATATTATATTATATATATTAGTATATATTATATATATATATATTATAATATATATATATATATATATATAAATGTGTAATTTTATTTTATTTATATATATACATATATATATATATATATATATATATAGGACCTTTTGTAGACCACATTCCTCAAAATAATTTAGTATTGGAATGGTTGGTAATGATTTTTTATTTTAGGTAAAGAAAAATTAAAAATTTGATTTGCTATAAAAAGAACTTACTTTTTTCCTATTTTGAGCTTCAAATTGATTTATTTTTAAATTCATTTTATTTAATTTTTTAGTTTATTTCGACTTAAATATTTATTATATATATATATATATATATATATATATATATATATATATGTATAATATATAATATATATATATATATATATATATATATATATATATATATATATATATTGTATATATATATATATATATATATATATATATATATATATATATTATATATATATAATATATATATATATATATATATATATATATATATATATATGACCGTATATATATATATATATATAATATATATATATATATAATATATATATTATATATATTATATTATATATATATATATATATATTATATATATATATATATAATTTATACTATATATATTATACCGTATATATATATATTGGGTGATTCATTTGTGGGTTAGAAGAGCCACATTCCATATCTCAAAAACTACAATAACTACAGGAAAAAGAATACATTGTTGGAATCCTGGCAAAATTTTTTATTTAGGAAAACGTAAAAAAAAAAAAAAAAAATAAATCATTATCTACAAAAAACTACAATAGCTACAGCGAAAAGGAATACATTTTTGGAATCCTTGTAAAATTTTAGTTAGGAAAAATGTAAAAAAAAAAATAAATTAATAAATAAATAAATAAATATTGGCTATTTTTTTTTTAGGATCGAAGACCATCTAGTTATATATATATATATTATTTGTAAAGTATTACACGGCAATGTAGGGGGCTCGAGCCGACGCTGGAACACAGGCGAGGACGTTTTCCATTACCCCGTAGGGGATGGGGACGAGGAAACCCCGCGATACCCAAATACAAAGAGCGGCAGGTTCCGGAACCCCCGGAGCGGGGGGAATTATTCCTACCCCGTAGTTCCCCGGAAGGCCGAGAGACCCCGACTCCTGCCATCGGTGCGGTATACCCTTGGGGTATTCTTTAGTAAAAAAAAAAAAAAAAAATTTAATAGAAAGTCTATTTATTTTAACGAGAAACCAATAAAAGGTCTCTAAATAGGCCTTCTAATCATATTACTATAATTATTAACAATAATTTTTTTTTAATTTTTTTATTTTTTTTTACATTTCCTTTCTAAAATTTACCAGGATTCCAAAATGTATTCCTTTTCGCTGTAGCTATTGTATTTTTTGAGATATAATATATATATATATATAAATAATTTATACTTTATAATATATATATAATATATATATATATATATATATATATATATATATATATATATATATATATATATATATATATATATATATATTTTTTTTTTTTTTTTTTTTTTTTTTTTTTTTTACATTTTCCGCACTAAAATTGGACCAGCATTCCAGCAATGTATTCCTTTTTGCTGTAGCTATTGTAGTTTTCGAGATATGAGTTGTGGCTTTAAACCAATTATCACCATATATATATATATATATATATTACGGTATATATATAATATATATAATATATATATATATATATATATATATATGTATATATATAATAAATTATAATAAATATATATAAATATATACTATATATATATATATATATATATATATATATATAATATAGATATATATTATATATATATATTATAAATAAAAGTATATATTAAATATATATAACCTTATATATTTATAATATATATATATCTATATATATAATATATAATAAATTGTTATATTATATATATAAAATATTTATCATACAAAAATATATATAATATATATATATATATTTATATATATTATATTATATATATATATATAACTAGTTCAGTAGTTCTTAACTACAAATAAATTGGCAACTATGGCTCTGAAAATTTTCAACTTCTTCAGCGCTCGTGCTGAACCTCCTGGGGGAAAACATGGACCACAAGGACATGGAGGAGGAAGAGGACGTGTAGATATTAGTTTACGGTGTTTTAATTACAAAAATTAATAAATGTGTTTTTCTTCCTTATAAAAGCATGCTTTTATTATCGCACTAAAGTTTACTTTGCAAATAAATTTAGCTAACATCCACCGGCCGGCGAAAAGTCGCAGGCGCAAAGGCGCAAAGGCGAATAGGCGCTGATGTGACAAAAATATAGGCGCATAGGCGCTAGGCGCATAGGCGCTAGGCGCACTAGGTCCGGCGGCATAGGCGCATAGGCGCAGGCGCACTCAAAAAAATTATAGGCGCGCCCAGCTCTGATAATATATATATATATATATTATATATATATATATATATATTATATATATATATATATATATATATATATATATATATATATGTATAAATATATTAAATATTTTATATATAAAATAAAATATAATATATATATATATATATATATATATATATATATATATATATATATAGTATATATATATACAAAGGGTGGGCATTAGCGTTAAATCGTTAATCGTTAATTTAACTCGGTTAATTTTTCGTTAACTTTAACGCTTCGTTAATTTCGAAAAATAATAACGCGACTATTAACGAGTTAAAAAATTTTCCTACGTCCGTTAACCGTTAACTCATTTACGAGTTTATAAAATATTTTCTTATAAGATTTTAAATTGTTTTAGATTCGATTTCGATAACATAAACTTTTTATTTCCAAAATTTCCTAAGCGCTCATCTCAATTGCTCAAAATGGTGTTTATTCTTACACCGGTCTATTATCCCGTACAAAACCTGTTGAGTTTTTTCTCATAGTTCTGTTATTTTCATGCTTTTGTGAGTCGCTGACGAAAAAGAGATAGTGACTGTTTGCCGTTCATTGAGTCTTGTTAACTTCTTCGTTATTACTTGAACATGGCTTCTTTTGTCGGACTTATGTGAAAAATATAAGCTAGGCCTTATAAGCGTTGTAATTTATTAAAAAATTTTACATATTTGTAATAAAATTCTAAGTTGGCATATCCTATTTATTTTTACCAATAAGTATACTACTCGGTGTCCGCAAAAGAATTTCTAGTCTCAATGCTTTATTTATGAACAGCTAATATACAATATCAATAGATATCATTACACCAAAGTGAAGGTCATTGAACAGAGTTTTTCCTACATATGTTCAATATGTGCCCCCTTCGTTATAAGGGGCACATCCAGCCGATAATCCAATTCCTCCCAACATTGGTAACAGATCCGCGTAATGATGCAAAGTCGTGTTCAATTCTGCGTTTCAACTCTGGCATATCATTGGGCAGCCCTATAGGAAGAAATCGCATGGCGTTAAGTCCGGGGACCGGGGGGGACAGATATATAGAGCTCTGTCGTCTGGACCATTACAACCAATCCAACGATCTGGGAGTACGTCGTTCAACCACGCTCGCACTATGTGACTCCAATGTGGAGGGGCTCCATCTTGCTGCCATATAAAGTTTACCGCTTCATCTCTAATTAATTATTGGGAAAAGAGCCATTGTTATAACATATCGAGATAGGCACCCCTATTACGTGCTTCTGCGAAAAAAGGAAGGTTCTGTAGGACATGGCGTCGGGATACGGCGCAGAAAAAGTTAATTTTTGGAGAATCACGTTCGTGTTCTACAAGTTCATGCATATTTTCAGACCTCAGATACGAACATTATGGGCATTCACCTTACCCCTGAGATGAAAGGTGGACTCATCGCTAAACACTACACGATCTAGAAGGTCATCGTCTCGACCTAACACTGCACAGGCAAAGGTAAACCGTAGAGCATAGTCGTCGGGCTTTAAAGCATGTATAAACTCCAACCGGTATGCACGCATGTGTAAACGTTTCCTTAACACCTTCCACACCGTCGTTTTTGGCACCTGCAGTTCGTGACTTGCTCTCCGAACGGATTTCTTAGGACTATGAAGAAACGAGGCCCTGATACGGTCCACATCATGTACAGTCACTTTGGGCCGTCCTGTACTTTTGCCTTTACAAAGACATCCATTAGTTTGCAAATTGCCTATACCATCGGCGAATGTTTTTGCCCCATGGAGGATCACATTGGAACCGTAAACGATACGCACGTTGAACCGTAATTACAGATTCACACTTAGCAAATTGTAGAACACAGAAAGCTTTACGCTCAGGACTCGCCATTGTCAGTATGTGGCGCCACGCAATAGAGAAGACTACATCTGAACGCGCGCATGCGCGTATGTCGACCTATCAGGAACTCGTTCTGGCGCATGTGCATATTCGAAACTATGCAACTTACTCTTTACTTTGATGTATGATATGCTGTGGATATTGTATATTATGCTGTTATAATAAAGCATTGAAACTGGGACATTCTTTTACGGACACCCGGTATTGAGTATTAATTAAGGTATTTACGCTTTATAAGTATTCTTCGGCAAGCGGCAAAAGTATCTGCTATAGGTCAAAGAGTAAATAATTTGTCTGATAGGCTTAATATCATTATTAATATTGTTAGGGATATTATTATAATAAAAGAAAATTAAACAATAATTATTACTATTCCTACATATTGTGAAGACGGTTAACGTTAACGATTAACGTTAACTTCCGCTACATTCTTTACCGATAAACGCTTTAATGATTAACGTCGTTAATTTTTTTTGTTAACGATTAAAAATTAACGACGTTAACTTTCTCATTAACGGTGCCCACCTTTGTATTAATATATTATATATATATATATATACTATAATATAATTGAATATCTTAAAAATAATTGTATATCGATAAACGAGATATATATATAATATATATATATATATATATATATATATAGCAGCACCCCCTTGCACAATTAAGAACCTATAAAAATTAAAAAAATAATAATATATAAATAAAGCAATTGTGTATCTATATAAGTCTTACCTTGGATTTGTTGTTTTCAAAGATTTTTTGCTTTGAGGTAGTTCTTGAAGCCCTACGATAACTCTGCCTTGTGGCTTTAGTCAATTATCACTTTCAATAACTTAGTAGGTAAAATGGTAAATTGATAGATAGGTATTAGGCAAAGAGAATAGAGATAGAATGATAGTTGAAATATTTGAAAAGAAATTAAGACAATTTACCTCCATACCCTTAACATTTTTGACTATTAAATTTGACTTTCACAAGCGCGACAAATTAGGACCGCTATTGAATCAGTAATGAACCTTATTGTTTTTTGGCGTTTAGTGAATTCTGGCAATTATACCCAATATTGGCAAAGTACAAATTCCGCTAAAACTAAAAAATAAAAGATACCGTATATGGAAATATAAGCTGCGTTTCCAGAAGCCCGAGTGCAACCCGTGTGCAAAAATCGACTCGGAAACGCTTCGAATTGAAAAAAATTACATTAACCAATCAGAGAACAGGAAATTTGAGTACCTGGAAACGGCCGAGCGCGCCCGTTGGATCAGCTGCCAATTGTAAACAATACTCTTATACTTTATATGTACCTATTTTATGAAATGATACGATATATTTAGTATCACTTAATATAAAAGTTAACTAAAATATTAAAAAACTTTTGGCAAGCCATTTCCGACACATTGTTTTGGTAAGAAAATTTGTTTGTAAACCAAATATCCTTCCGCCCAGCCCGCCCGTTACTAATTCCCGATATTCGAGGATTTTAACAAAGGCGCCTGAACTGTGACGTTTTACGTGACGTAGAAGTGCGCAAACGGGCGCTGGAAACGATGCATGTGCGTCTGTGTGCCCGCCCGGGCTGCAGTCAGGCTTCTGGAAACGCAGCTATATAGCTTATAGTTTTTATAACCTAAAATAAACACAAAATAGAAGATATATATATGTGGAAGTATATAATAGTTTTTATAAACCACGAGGCCGCCACTGCACAGTAGAGATATTGCCCATGTGGTATCTACTGTTTAGTTTATCTTTAGCTCTAATGTATGACATTGCCATCTCAGATATCTTAGAATTGTAAATCCTGCTATTAAAATATCATCACAAAAACGACAATGTGTCGAAATTTAAATTCCCGATTGTAATCTACTTAAATTTTACCATCCAGTGATTTGTCAGTTTTCATTTCTTATTTTCTTATTATACTTCAATAGTTCAATTTAAACATATTTTCTAACTTATTTAATAAACAGTTTAGCATTAAAGTATTTATTATTAAAGTATTTAAATTATTAAATTAAAAAAAAAAAAAATTAATAGCATTTTTAGGACATTCGAAGATTATTTCCAATGTTTATACTTCAAAACTCCCAGCTGCATCCTGTGCCTCAAAAAATGACGATAATGGACGAAATGAATTACAAGAGATTTAAATTTTTCGAAAAGGATTTAGGCCTATCCTTATTTCTTAACATCAAAATTGGTACCATAAGCAGAGGACAGTCTTACAGCATCTGACTCATAGTTAAATTTGCAAATCTTGGAGATTTTTTTAAGTTCATTTTGTCTCTTTCTAAGATTACTTTACATATACAGTAGTAGTTCAAATAGGTTTATGATGAGCGTCTTTAACAGTGTTATTTCTTATTAATTTTTGACATGCATACCGGTTTGCGATATAATCCGAAAAATACAACTATAATACATACTATTATAAACAAACAGGTAGAATAGCAGCTTCTTCAGCTAGAACCTTAAATTTAGAATTTATAGTATTCCATAGGTTATTGACAGTCTTGTTGTTTGAAGATTAATTACATAGAATTGCACTCATATTGCATATCATTGCCCATTAAACTTATATTATAAAAAGCGGTGATAGTCCTAGAATAATCCAGCCAGCTTGCGAACTTTGTTCACATCCATAAAATATAGATTAGATATGAGTTAATAGTCGGGTAGAACCCTAGTAACACTGCTTTTTATAAAATCATAAAATGAAGTTGCCATGTATTTTTTATCTTCAATAAAACAACATTTAATTTGAATTTGAAGTTATTTGTATTTGTCAACCATTTTGTAATCTTGCCTCCTGCTAGATTCCAATATGTAAAGAAAATGACCTCACTCATACAGTCAAGAGTATGATCTTACTAATAGTAAATATATTTATTTATTTATTAAATATGTAAATTTGCTTATTCAGTTTTTATTAGCCTTTTCTAGTCCATTTGCTTGTATTTTGTTCTTACTAATTTTATGGGGATTGCCTGATTGAAGCGACTAAATCCAGGAATGTTTACGTTCATTGCAAATCTAGTATTTAATGTGTTAATTTTGTTATTTAATATATCGGCATTTCAATATATTGGTTTTTCAATATTCAAAATAGCAGCCTCTACATATAATAAGTATGATATTTTAATACAGAAATTGGAATTTAAATGCTTTTGCCCTGATTTTTATTATACTTTTCATAATAGAACCCCTTTCCTATCAATATTATCTGGATAATGAACAACCAACTGGCTGGCCTTGTTTTTTTTTAGATTATTATGCGCAAAGGATATAGTAAAAACATAGTAACATAGAATATATAGAGACTAGTAAGAAAACCACCATGGGCTTATCAAGGCATGTCCCAGGGAAAACTAAATATATAACCACCCCTCCCATGCAACATGTAAAACTTACACAGCACCCTAAGGCTCCTCAGTATCTTGCCCAAAGTAAAGGACTAATATATATATATATATAATATATATATAATAATATATAATATATAATTATATATATATATATATATATATATATATATAATATTATATATATACCAGTTAAAACGGGGCAATTCGCGTCCAAAATCAGGGGTACTCAAAATGCTAAGGTTTATGGAGACTTTATTTTTTTTTTTTCCGAAATTTTTTTTTTTTATATCGGTTAATGTTATCCTTTGGAGTAGAATTAGTATAAATTGTATGGTATATTTATAATATAGGATTAATGTTAGAAGGCGATAAGTAACGTGGACCGAATTGCCCCCACGATTTTGGGGGGCGCGGGGGCAATCGTCCCACTTCAATTTTCACATCCCTAAGAATCCTCATTAAAGTGTTTTATTTAATAAAACTATGATAGTCAGTTTTTCATTTTTAAAACATAATTGTATTACAATATTTATTTTAAGGAAATTGGGGTTCGAAAAACGTAATAAAAAAAAACGTTAAATAAAAATGTTGTTTTTTGTCAAAAACTGCCAAAAAAATCGTTAAAAAAAAAAAAAAAAGGCTCGCCTAACGTAGGAAATTTCTTTAATTCTTTAAGTTTGCTATTCTTTTTATTCTGTATATACAAGAATATCTCCT
>JABUQX010047738.1:0-2500 GCA_015478945.1 Trachelipus rathkii
ATCGTTTGCATCGGTAATGCTTCAGTTCAGTTGAATTTGGGTCGTTGCTCGTTTTCACGCATTTATCGTTGGACGCTTTTCATACGTTTTTCGTTGCTCGCCAATAATGGCCAATAGCCAATGGCAAATAAAATAATAATAATAATAATAATAATAATAATAATAATAATAATAATAATAATAATAATAAATAATAATAAAAAAAATAATAATAATAGTAATAATAATAATAAAAATAATAATAATAATAATAATAATAATAAAATAATAAAGGTCGGTGGTCCGGAAATCATTCCATTCCATTCATTCCATTCCATTCCATTATTCCATTCCATTCATTCCATTTCTTCCATCTTGTCCTTTCGTTTGGTCAACCTCCTCTCCTCTCTCTCTCTCTCTCTCCTCTCCTCTCCTCTCTCTCTCTCTCTCTCCACCACCGCCACCTCCCACACCACCACCTACCACCTGGCTTCATGCATGCTTGCCCTTCCACCACTGTCTTTCTTTTTCGACTCTCTTTTTCTTTCTTTTAATCCTCTATTATTTACCATAAAAGATCAAAATACAGATGGAAAAGAGTTATAGGTGGATCGGATAGGAGAGAGAGAGAGAGAGAAAGGGGAATGAGATGTTTAGAAAGGGAAGACCTGTTTTTATTTGTCAATAATCAAAGCTCACAATATCGATAGCGTTGAATAATTTACGAGAAATGTCAGAGAAAATTTCCCAAATTACAATCGAAGATTCATTTCACCTTGAATGGAAACCTTTGAGAAATGCCAATGACATAATAACATCATTGAGGCGAGGAAGGGATGAATGCCTTTTACAACGTCATTGATGATGAGAAGGGGAGAAAGCTTATGACATAATAGCGTCATTGAAAATGTGAAGGGAAGAAGGACAATGACATGATCGCTTCAATGACAATGTGATGGAAAAAAAATCTATCAGAATATTCTTATTGATGACGTTAAGGGAAGAAGACCTATGACATCATAATGTGATTGACAAGTGAAATGAAGACCAATAACAAAACGTCATTAATGATTAAAAGGAAGAAGACATAATAATAAT
Organism: Trachelipus rathkii; assembly: GCA_015478945.1. NCBI lineage: Eukaryota > Metazoa > Arthropoda > Malacostraca > Isopoda > Trachelipodidae > Trachelipus > Trachelipus rathkii. Next base: position 1,078 of record JABUQX010047738.1, read on the forward strand.
AATAGTGATGGTGATAATAATGATAGTAATAGTAATAATAATGATAGTAATGATAGTGATAATATTAATAATAGTAGTGATATTTATATTTTGAATATATATGTTGTGTATGTGTGTATGTATTTAGGTTATGTAAATGTATTTATGTATGTATATGTTTTTTTTTAAATATATTTATTTATTTATATGAAAAAGCGCCAGATAGCTCAGTGTTAGAGCACTTGCCCAACCAAGCCGGGGTCCCAGGTTCGCAACTGGTCGGGTGGGAGAATGTCAGCTATTCTCTCCTTGGGCTTGGCTTCGTCCTACTCGGACGTTAAGTGAGTGACGGCGTTTATCTCTAAAAAAAATATGGTATAACGTTATTGATGAAGTAAAGACAAAGAAAATACCGTCACTGATGAAGTGAAAAAGGCTAATGACATACTAATGTCATTGATGACGTGAAGAAAAGATATATGACAATAAGGTTATTTTTGACAAACATAAAGGGAAGAAGGATTGCAACATAATAACGTCATTGATGATGTTAAGAGAAGAAGGTAGCTGGAATAATAACATCAATGGTGAAGCGAATGGAAAAGATTATGACATTATAACCTCATTGATGGCATAATGGAAAGAAGATCTATGACAATAAATAAGGTCATTGAATATATGATGGGAAAAGTCGTATAACATAATCATGTGATTGTTAATGATGTGAATGAAAAGAAGCCTGTGACATAACATGATTGATGACGTGAAAAATATGAGATAGCTTCTACGTTAATTCTTATAGTAAAATTACAGCGAAATAGCATAGCAGTATAATAATATTCGGAATTCTGATAACGTTGCTAGTTATTATGAGGTAACCAATTTAATGTAAATAAAATTTATATAAGTTTCCGTTTATCATATAAAATTTTGATGACGTTATTATTAATAATTACGACATCTTATAAAAAAAATTATAACAAATTTTAATAAATGTGTTTGTAACATAAAATTAGATGATTTCATGTTATCATGATGTCATCAACTTTTAAATAAAGACATATTTAATATCATCAAAGTATAAGCTTTTTTAGATGACAAAACCAATGACAATCAAATTAATGCTGCATAATTTTGCTAACCGATAAAATTACTCTAAAATTGTTTTAACTGGAATTTATACAATTTCACCATAGCATGACGTCACAGATGTCATTTAAAAAAAGGTGCTTACTTTTAATGACATCGTAAGCTCTATCTTTCTCTCTTTCTCTCTCTCTCTCTCTCTCTCTTTCCTCTTTCTTTCTCCTCTCTCCTCTTCTCCTCCTCTCCTCCTCCTCCTCTTCTGCCAACACCTCTCTGCTCTTCTTTTTGTATACTCTTTCTATATATATATATATATTTTTATATATAAAAAAATATATATATAAATATATATAGATTT
>JABUQX010047738.1:7500-20000 GCA_015478945.1 Trachelipus rathkii
AATTGTGCCGTATAAAGCGTTTTCCTGTGTGAGATTTTCATGGATTTATAAAACCTAGTTTGTAAGACCAGTACATCTTCATTTATTTTTTTTATTTTTTATTTTTTTTTAATTTTCCGTGCTAGATTGGACCAGCATTCCGTTACCTATTAACGATAATGAATATATATGAACGGATGATCTAAGCAACTGACCTAACTCGGTCATATATTATGTAATATATGTAATAATAATAACCAATATGAATAACCAACAACAACAATAACCAATAATAATAATTACATATATATATGTATATGTATATGTATATATATATAATAATAATAAATAATAATAATATATAATAATAATAATATCTTTTCAGGAGGTATATGTTCGCCAGTTCATCAACATTTTGGGGAAATACCGTCAAGTGTCCTGGTGTCTGAAGGGGACACTGTAGAACTTCGTTGCTCCGTCAGGGACCAGAAAGGAAAAGCCCAATGGACCAAGGATGGCTTTGCTTTAGGTAAGTCACTTTCAAAAAGACTAATAGGTCAAGGATGACCTCCTTAATGGTCAATCACGAACTAAGGATGACTTTGTTTTAGATGAATAAAATTATAATAGCTCAATGACTCAAGAATATCCTAGTTTATGGTCAATATTGAACACAGGGTGGCTTTGATATAAGAAAGTCACTTCCTAAAAGCTTAATGAACTTTGACTAAGGTAAGGTGTAAATCATGAACAACCTTGTTTTAGGTTAGTCATTTTATAAAAGTTTAATAGACCAAGGACGTTCATTCTTAAGAGAAGTCACGAACTAAGGTGAATCACTTTCTAAATTCTCAATGGAATGATAGTCTTCTTGTTTACGATCAATGAAGAACCAAGGATGGTATGCTCTGGATGAGTCATTTTCACACTGCTCAAAGATCCAAAGATGCTCTTCTTTAGAAAAAGGCCATAAACAAATATAGCATTTCATTTCTCGTGAGTCTCTTTTTAAAAGTTGTGGGTCAAAGTTGGCAATGTTTTAGGTCGGTTACTTTTCATAAGTTTATTGCACCAAACGTGGCTATGTTTTAAGTGTGTTTCAAGAGTTAGTGAACCAAAGGTGGCTATATTCCTAGGTAAATCGATTTTTAAATGTTCAAAGAACAAAGGACTGCTTTGTTTAAAATTAATCATAGACCAAAGATGCCTATGTCCTAGATCTTTTTAAAAGCTCAATGGATCAAGAATGGAAATGATTAAATTCAAGCTTGGACCATTCTTTAGAGTTTAGATTATTCGCCATTTTTAAAAGTCGATGGACCAAGGAGAGCCTTGTTTAAGGTTATGGTCATAAGCCAAAGGTGGCTAAGCTTAAGATGAGTTACTCTTTAAAAGCTCAACAAATTAAATTATAACCCTATTTTTGTAGATTCTCTATAAGAATTTTCTGATACCCATTTGCTTAAATAAAATACACCTAACTCCTTTAACGGATGGGGTATTGTTGCTAAGATTATTAAGTTTCAATTACACTATTATAATTCCAGAAAATTTGTCATACTAGACAATCAATACAAATGATGACTTATCTACTAGAGAATCTACTTATATGCATATCGCATATCTGTTTAGGGGTGTAAACAGGGATAACTATAAGATGATGATTTGGACCTAATGATCCTATTTAACTCTTTGGCTAACATTAGCAATGCAGAAATCTTGCGGTAATTATTGTTTAATCACTATTTCAATTAATCTAAAAAATCTTAAAAAAGTGAATTGCCGAGTTAATTTATAGTAAAGAGGGTTTTTCTAGTTGAGTTTGATGTTATGAATTCATTTACCTATTATATAACTGACGTTCCCAAAACCTATTTAATGTTTATTTTAAAGTTAGAATCAATAAATTTTCTGATTCAAAAGGCTAACGATACATTATATGTTTATAATAAAAAGTGTTATGCAGATTCACTTTCCTATAACAACGGGTACATTACTCCAAATGGTATTTTCTTAAATCTGTCATTTTAATTAAAACAAAGCACTTCTAAGCAGTTTATTAAAATTTAGTGAAACTATGACTAAAAAAAAAAGAGGACAAAATATATGAAACTAGATGCATAAAGATTACAACCCGATACAATTTTTAACTTATTTGATTGTACATAAACAGAAAATTTAGATTATAATCTACAAGTAAAATCTGGAAAAGAAGTTTCTATTAAAAATGACAGATGAGATTACAAGGTTTTAATGATTGTGAGTTAATAACATCAAATAGTTTAGAACCGCGCATGTCACAAATCTGTAAAAGTATTTTACTATAATGATCTCAAAATACAGAACCTTTAACTGTTCCTTAAACATTTGTGGAATAGATTTGCTACAATGTAAACGTAGTTTTATTAAAAGATGATTTATTCTCCCATTTCAGGATCAAAAAAACCAACAGGCATATGAAATACTGCATCACTTACTTAAGAATCATAGATTCTATGAACACCTATGCTGAAGCAAATATAAAAAAAAAGATGGTAAATATCAGAAAGTCATATAGATTCAAATGAAAAGACATAGTAAAAACTAGGATTCTTACAGAGATGAAAAATAGCAAAGCGAATGCTAAATTTCAAAAGAGGCCTCAATAAGAAATCCCTCACTCCTCAAGTATCTGGAGAAATAGAGAAATCAATGACTAGATATAAATGTCTTGAGTCATTATTCAATTAGTAATGATCAGATTCTGATTATAGTGGAGAAATGTCAGGTTCTGAGCAAAATCGAAAAAGGCTACGAAAGCTTGTCTTGAAAAATGTGAGATAGGTTAAATTTCTTCCTCGTTTTTGAGAAGCATTTATAAAATAACGATTAGATACATAAGAAAAAAAAAACATCTTACAAGCTAAAAAGTTTAGATAACTGAGTATGTACTAAAACAGTATTAATCTTGAAAGCTATTTTCCTTATACATAGTACTAAAAAAATAACTCTTTTTCAGTATCCAAGGGAGGTGAGTAGTGAGAGGCGTAGCAAAAGCTATTGACTTCTTCCTAAGAGCTAACATTGGTAGATTTTGAAGTTAGTGCACCAAAGACAAAAATGCCAGCGGGTTCCACTCTGACCAGTCAGTACCTTCTATGATCAAATTTACTACTTAATACAGGTTTCTATTTATCAATTCATTTATGACTATATGACTATTATTTATATTATATTTATTTCTCCTTAAAACTAACATTACTCTTGTTCAGACATTCCTAAGCGAAAGAAAGGAAAAAAAAATTGCGAGCAGTACACTCGCGAAAGAAGAAAAAAAAGTTCCTGTGAAAAAGGTCCACAGAAATACGCTGCTTCGTTATGGCAGGCGAGATGCAACCCTTGGGAATTGTAAAATTTATGGGAAATATCACACTTCATATATAACACTGCTGAGCGAGCATTTATGTCATTCACTTGGTGATCAAGTAAGTAGATTTAAACTTAAAGTATCAAGCACCTAAAAATTATGAAAACTAAATTAAATATCACATATTTTATAAATAAAATATTCTGCTCAACAATATGTAAATTTTCTATTATTCAGATGTATACTTTACTTTGATCACATTCACCATCAAAAAGGCAAAAGGGAATAGATGTAGCTCTATGATAAATAAATTCAATTATACAAACTACAGGGATATTCTAAAGAGTTTCCTTACAAACAAGAAATAACTTAAGCAAAGGCACCGCCCGCGAGACCAAGTTCAATACTGGTTCATTTCAGCGTGGTTCCATTAGATATTTTGGAAATGTTTCTTAGGAGTCTCATTACAGTTGGATATTTGCTATTTTGCTTACTAAATGATGATTATGCCACATTTAAGGTCATATTTTAAAAATTGTAAAACATAATAAAGAATAAGGAACCAAAATAGAGCGGATAAAGCATGAAGAAGGAAGAAGCCATTGGCTCACATCTGAATGGCAATGTTTCCAAAATGGGGTGTTGCTAAGATTTAAGGAGCACAAATTACAAAATCAAAAAATATCTCTCATTCTAGACAATAAAGTCCATTGTATGACTTTATCGACTAGAACAGATATATGCTATATCGCAATATACCTGTTAAAGGAATAACAGGATATTTAAAGCGAAGTGTTGATCACGGAGAGAACATAGATGATGATTTTGGACCTATGAATTCCATTCTCGTTGGCTTAAATTAGCAAATGCTTGAACGGTAAATTAAAAGTATCCATTTTCCAAATCCTAACTAAAATACTAAAGTCAGATCTTGCCGTGAATTATGGCTATATAGGTGTAATTATCTCATCTAGTGTTATGATATTAATGAAATGTATAAACTAAAATATTTTAACGTGATGGTACCCAAAAAAACCTATTTAAATGTGATCAAAGAATCATATATAATTATTTTTGAATTCAAAATTAGCTTATCGTAACATATTTGTTTATATAAGTTATAGAATAATAATAGTTTATTTTTGAGTCTTCACTGGTGAGAAAAAAATATTCTCATTGAGGGATAAATCAATGTTATATCCGATCCGAGGATAAAAGTAGGTCAGAAGGAAGCTGGTTAATATAAGTTCCTCTTGCATTTGAAGGCCTGCAATAAAAGACTTTCAATTGTTGCCTGAAGCACACGCTAGTTAGACTAAATCTTGTATGGTGAGAAAACGGATTTGAAAGAGTGAATGATGACAAAAAGAAATTATAATGATTACCTTCAAAGAATGTTTATAAGAATCACAGAATATATTTATTGTAATATATTTTATATAAAGGAAGAAAATGTGGCAAATGTATGTAACAGTGAACTAATAACGGATATTTTTATATTGATATCCCTCTTTCCATGTTAAAATATTTGTTTGGTTGAAGATTTTTTTAGCAAAGGCAAGAAGTCTTCACAACCAATATGTTTGAATAGATGGTTGAATTATATTTCGACATGGTAATTCATGACCCAACCTGCGTTCTTTGGTTGGGAACAGCACGCACGCATGAGAATGGAAGTATTCGTAAGCAGAAATTAGGTCCATGGAAATTCCAATAATACAAAAATTCTATAATCAAAAAGTAATTTTAAATTTAATGTTTATATAATTTATATATATATGTAGTATCTAAATATATGAAGGACCACACATAATAATACATATATCTAACCCTAAAACGGATAATTATCTCACACCTAATACAAGTGCTTGGCACTAATTACTACTACATTAAATATAATATTTATAAGGTATCTACCGGTCTATAATTATAAATTTATACTAGTGTTATATAATATATAATATTATTATATATAACTTATATATTATATATATTTTGTTTTCTATATAAATAACACTTCACTACTTGAAGGATCTTATATCTTGATTGGATGTTGGCAAATAAGCAATATAGAAGGTATCAGACACAAATTCTTTGTGAAAATGATGTTATATTTTAAAACTAAGTCCTCGGTAACTTATTATATTTGAACTCTAGATTTCCTAATACATATTGTATTGAATCTTTGTTTCCTGTAACACTATTCTATAAATGTAACGTTATTTAGGAAATAACATGAGTTATTTCAATAAAACATGTTTTTAACAATTTAACTCGCATAACATTTAGTACCAATATTGACATGTTGAGTAGCTTAATTTTACCTAAAAGCATTTATTGATTATTACTCTCTCGTATTTTAACGATATCATAGACTCCATTGCTAAAAAATTTTACAAGGATTTAAAAAATGTATTCAGGATCTACAAAAATAAAATTAAACCACTAAATAAATGGCTTTTTTCTTCATAAATTATTCCAGCATCGCTGAAAAGTTGCACTTTATACTCTTGCTCAACTTTTTTTTGATTTGTTAAATTTTTTTTTGTTCTTGTGGCGAGCCCACCTTAAAATATATATTTTTATTTATTATATTATAAAAAAAATAATCCTATATATATAAACTCACATTATTAAAATAGAAGTGACGTTTTTCTTAATGAAATTTATATTTAGGATAATAGAGGCTATAATATTACTATTATATAGAGAGATAATAAAAAAGTTATATATTAATATTAATGTATAATATGAATATATTAAATAAACAATATATATATAGTCACATATATAAAGATATAGTCTATTCTCCTTCAAACAATCTTTATATCTTACTCATATATATATATATTACATATATATTTATTATCATATACTCACTTATATTACTCTATTACTATATAATCAGATATATATTATATCATACATATATATCATATATATATATATATACTATATATATAAATATATATAATATATATCATATATGAATATATATATATATATATATATATATACTACTATCACTATATATACTATATATCTATGTGTGTGTGTATGTGTGTGTGGGTATGTGCGTGTGCGTGTGCGCTGTGTGTGTGGTGTGTGTGTGTGTGTGTGTTGTGTGTGTGTGTGTGTGTGTGCTCGTGTGGTGTGTGTGTGTGTGTGTTTTCCTTATCTAATTAATATAATGAAGGTGTATTCCTACCTTTACTTTTCTCAATCATTGCTCTATAGTATCTGTTGATTTTAATAAATTTTAACCTCTTTTAAATGAGTGTCCAATTGAAATTTTCTATTTGATTCTAAAGAATAATATCTATAAATTTATTTAATACGAATGTTATAATCTTGTATAATATTAGGTTCAGCAAAAATCCACAATAGCTTTTAAAATCAATTAACTAAAATCCCAATTTCAAAAAAACCATTCCAATAATATGAAGTAGCTACCTTACAGTTTCTCCAATAATGCCATCACAATATGACTAATATGAAACAATAATTCAATACACTAATAATAATATATAATGAATAATTGGAAATAATTATTAAATTATTGCCATAAATTATGTCAAGTGTTATACAACCAATCATAATCACTCCAATTGAAGTTAATCAGACCCTTTTTAAGCTTTATTAAAAATATTCCATCTTATGGATCAAAGAGAGAGTCATAACTTCATTCTAATTTTTCTATTAGAAAGATTGTAAAAACATGGATTTTATTTTTATGTGGATGCGAGCTACGGATTAAACATAAAGGGGGGAAAATTTATGACGTAAGGATTATCATTATAATGGACTCCTATTGACTATGTTATTATGGCAAATTTTTATATATGTTGAATCACTAAATCTTCTGATAAATAAATACCAAATTTGAAAAGAATTTGAGTCTATAATAATATAACTTCTGGTTTAAAGAAACGTAAAAATAATATGAAAGTACTAGATAATATTATCAAGGGATGCATAATAAATGTAAAATAGACGATTTAAACATATAATGTTACCAGAATACAAGCTAAGTATAATCAGTAGCACGATAAAACAGAGATAATTCTTTATTCACATGGCAACTGTAATTCGATACCTTTGATTTAGATTAATTTTCCCACTGGAATTATACTTGACGATCAATATAATAGCTCATTTTCTTTCTCGATATCTATAACCTTTTTCTAGCCAATTCTTATTTATCATGCTGTGCATTAAAGATCGATCAATTCAAATACGTCGTTCACTATTTTTCTATTTTTAAATAATTAAAACCTGCTCATTTTATTGTCTAATAAATAAATCAATTTCGAAGAATCAATTTGTTTAATTATTATTATTTTTTCACAAAACAATGGCAAAAGCTCTGATCATTATCACAATAACGCTTATACATTCGACATGTAACTTTGAGCAAGAAAAGTTAACCGAGTCGCACTTCATCCGACACTTTGCTCCCGTCGCTCTTCCATAAAAGGTAAAATTATTGAATGTCTTGCTCCCTTTGGTGAAAATATTTTCCTCTAACCCGAGACCTCTCATCTTATAATTTCTACAATATAATCTTTACATCAATTCACACATTACATAGTAGGCAAGTAAACAAATTAAACAGAAAAAGCTAATGGGTCATCTCTTTACTCCGTCCGTATCATTATATATAAAATATCTATATTTTTCCATTGTAAGGTATTAACGCGCAACAGAATTCTCATATATTAAAACCGTATATATATATATATATATTAATATATTACTATATATCTATTATACCTCTTAACACTATATCATCAATATATATATATCACTATATATATATATATATATATCTATATACATATTTTCAATAACTTTTACATTTTCTACACAAAATTTACACACTTATAAACACTCTAAATTAAATTTTTCATATCTATACTATATAATATATATATATATATACTTACTTATACTATATATATATACTATATTATATATAATTATATAATTATATACTATAATATACTATATTATTCATACTATTATATATATTTATATATATACATATATATATATATATTTAACTATCTCATAATATATATATATATATATACTATATATTATATATATATCTCTCTATTCACTACTATATATTCTTTACTATATCATATATACTACTTTCTATCTACTTATACTCATCCTATATAATCCTCTACCAATAGTTATATGATGTATCTATTTTAAATTATATATAATATATATATTAATATATATATATATATCTCAGATGATCCATTATTTTTGGAAGAAATCCTTTTTATTCAAGTGACAGCTATAAAAATTGGTTGCTTATTTTCTTTAGTGTGAATATACGAAAGCATAATATATGTTTATTATACATCGAGCATTCACACGTTTTCTAATACCCTTTTTCTAAAGAATTTTCAATACATCTGTGATCACTGGAAACTAGTATTTACCAAATTTTTGTCAAAATTCTGCTCCGAAAATTAGAAATATCCGAACCTGAAACCCTATAAAAAAGAATGTTCAGAGTTAGTAGAAAAGCAACTTTTGTTTTTTTTTTTTTTTTTTTTTTTTTGAAAAATTATAATGTATGTATTATATTATAAGTATTATATATATATATATATATTAAAATTAATATTATATTAATAATATATATATATATATATTAATATTAAATTATATATTATATATATATTAAATATAATAATATTATATATTATAATATTAATATATTAATATATACAATATTTAGGCCTTATTCTATCTACTAATAGCCTATCTATCTATATTATATTATATATTTATAATATATACATATATCTTTCTCTTATATATATCTACTTCTCTATATATATATACTATATATAATATAATATCATAATATTATATATCTATATATTATCACATATAATATATTATATATTATATATATCAATATATATATATATAATATATCTATTATATTATCATAATAGAGGTGCTATTGCGGATGGTGATTTTTGACTATCCGCCGATGCGGATAGTAAAAATCAGTCAATCCGCGGATTGCGGATGCGGATAGCGGATAGTTTAGTGTTTTTAGAGTTTAGCCACAGGAACTTCATATATATATATATATATATATATTATATATATATATTATATATATATATATATATCATATATTATTATATATACTATATATATAATATATAATATATATATACCTTATACTATATATACTATACCCGTGGTTACTAAAGTGGCAGGACGCTTTGGCCCAACTCTTTTGCACGCCCACACAACCTCTGTTCCGCAAGGCCTCCCCAATTTTGGAAAAAGGTTATATATTAATGCTTCGAAAATTAATATTCTCCAAATTATGGTTCAAAAGCCAAAAGCTTCTGAAGCCTCTTTTCAGGGAAGAGTTTGCTTATCTTTTCGTCGTAAATGAGATCTGAACACTGAAAGACGATCACTAGCTACACTACACTTGTTGAAGGGCATGCTTAATATTCCCTGACGACTTCTGCAAGACGTGGAAAACTTTTAACAATTATCATTTCACAAGACCAGTGGATCTTTATCTGATTCCAAAGCTTTTCCTCTTTGATATTCTTCGATCAATCATAGAGTGTGCTTTGACACCTCTGAACAAGACTCTTTCATCGCTGCTAGAAGCCAAAAGAACGTTCATAGGATTCAGCAATGATTGCGCTAACAGATGGTAATTGCGTTCCTGTTTGTGTGATCTTTTGCTTTTATATTGCTGGTGATATTTCTGGCTTTACCAGCATTTCATCAATCACATAGGCAATCCTAAATTAATTTTACCCTCTGTAAAACAACGTGGTTCGAGAAATTAAGTCTTGTTATGCTAGGATTTAGACAAAGTTGCTATTGTACATGCGTCATCGTTTTTGGCAAAGGTTTGAAATGCTATTATCTTTTTAGCATGAGTCGCTTCTTGTCTCCTGAAAGTCCTTGCTTTTAATCATATATAATATATAATAATTATACTATATATATATATATATATATATACTATGATAATATATATACTATATATATATATATATAATAATATATATATATATTATATATATATATATATAATATAATATATATATATATATATATATATATATATACATATATTATATATATATATATATATACGTATCATATATTTTAGCATATATAAGTATATATATATAAGGTAGTAATAGCTCACTACGTTTATCCTAATTCAGCCAGATTGACACTCACTATCCGCTATCACGCAAAATAAAATTAATGCGGATGCGGATTAGTGAAAATGATGCCGATATTCCGCGCATTATGCGGATCGATACGAATTATCCGCTACACCGTCAATATAATATATATATATATATATATATATATATATATATATATATATATTATATATATATATATATATATATATATGGACATTCGTTAGGATCTTTCTCCTGTAAATGTTTTGTCGAAAACAAAAGACTAAAAAATGGTTTATTTTTTATTTTTTTCTATGTATATTATTGAACAAAATCTACAAAACTCTAGTGCCAGATGCTTGTTTTTCTTTCTTTTTTAAACAATGCATGACAAATAATTAATAAATATATACACATTCAAATTACATTAGGATGAAGTTTATGATACTTAAGCAAGGTTATATTTAGTTACGGTTAGTTTACTTAGATTAAACTTTAATATTTCTTTAATTCTGCCTTCAATTTCACAACCGTTTTGACAGCGTCTGCAAACTTTATCTTTTTGCTTATTGGTTAACAAATATATATATTCTTCTTATACAGGCGAAAATAATATAAAAACTTAAATAAAAATACCATTTCGGTGAAAAATTTTGTGACATAACATATATATATATATTATATATATATATATATATTATAGTATATAATAATATACTATATATATATATATCATATGTATAATATATATATATATATATATATATATACTATATATATATATTATATAATATATATAATATATATATATATACTATAATATATATATGTTATTATATATAGTATATATATATATTATATATTATATATTACTATAATATATATATTATATATATATTTCCTTTATATAATATATATACACATACTATATATATATATAATATATATATTATATAATATACTACTATCTCTATATATATATACTCATATTACTATATATACCTATATATATATATATATATATATATAATAAATTATATATTATATATTATAATATATATAATTATATATATATATATTACTATCTATTATATATATATATATATATATATATATATATATATATAATATAAGTATATAATATGATTGTCCTAGTATATGTTTTAACCAACTAACTATATATTATATATATTAATATAATATATATATATATATATATAATATATAATCAATAATCTTCCTCTCCGACTTCTCTTCAAATTTTTTGGCAACAACAATCATACCGACGAATAGACATACTATTCCAGGTAATTTTTAAAAATATTTAATATTTTTCGTAAAAATCGAAAGCTTAGATTTTTTTTTCTTTTTCAGTTTTTCCTTAACTCAATTCCATTATAATGTCTAACTCATTTTCATCAACCTATGTGCCAGTACACACTAGTCAATCTCCTAATTTATCTAATTCATCATCAAATGCCACTAATCCATCCAAAGATAATTCAGAATATGCCTCTTTTGATACAACTCATATGAATGAGGTAACCGCTTTACTAATGGAACCATAAGAAAGATTTGATATTTTTCAAATGCTTCTTCAACTTATTCATCCTCTACTTCCCCTTCTGTTTCCTATCTTTATTCTCATTCTTCTCACCATGACACTTTCTTTTCTATGGAGCTACCACGTCATGAATTTATGTTGAATGAATTGGTAAATATTGCAAAAGATTTACAAAGGTTGAAAGTAAGGATGGAAGGAGGAATAGAAATAGTGTGCAGTATAATATCTGTGATGAACAATAGTACTGAAACCATTGTGCCTGTACCTTGTCAACAAATTCCTAATTTAAGGAATGGTAATAACTTGAGTCTAGTTTGCCAAATATACCCACAGTGGAAAATGGTGTAACATATGCCCAGGTATACAAGACAATACCTTGAAAATCAATCTTAGACTAAAACCC
>JABUQX010047738.1:27500-35913 GCA_015478945.1 Trachelipus rathkii
ATACGTAGAAGTCAAGCAATAAAAAGACTAGTTTGTAAGTATCAAGTTAGGATGCCTGATTAATAATAAACTGCATATAATAAGTTCTTAATCACATCCAGAGACTATTTTTATTATGTGAAATTATTAGACTTTGTATATTTTTGGCAGTTTATTATTAATTCAGGCCTCCTAAATTGATTATTAATATATATATATATATATTATATTTATTATATATATTATTCTATATATCAATATTATATAATTATATATATATATATATTATATATATATATATATATATAATATATATATATATATATGTATATTTTATATATATATTATTATATATATATATATATATATATATTATATTATATTATATATCTAATATTTATATATTTATTATATATATATATATATTAATATATATATTTATATATATATAATATAACTATAGAAAGGAGCAAGATTTTCTGGAAAGAAGTAAATAAAAAATGGGGGAAGAAGAAGGAGGATTTAGGGAGAGGATTAAGGGAGGAGATGTGGGGCTGATGAGGAGAGAATAGGGTGAGGAAGAGGTGGGGGGAGTAATTTTTAAGTGGATTATTGAATGAAGTGGGTGGGGGAGGGGAGGAAGTTTTGCAAGAGGTAGGAGGTGAGGATGGGGAGGGAGGGGGAGGATGAATAAAATGGAGGAAATTTTAGGGCCTTGAATAAGGAAAAAGGATCCGCAGGTCTGGATTGGTGTGAGAATGGAATGTTTATCAAGAGGGAGTATAGGGTGAGGAATGTGTAATAGGTTATATAATATATGTTGGAGGAGTGGTGAGGTACAAGGATTGGAGGATGGTTGTTTGGTTCCCTGTATTAAGGGGAAAGGGGATAGGATGGAATGTGGGAATTATAGAGTTATATGTCTTTTTAAGTGTGGTTGGGAAAGTGTATGGGAGAATACTGATTGAGAGAGTGAGGGTTAACGGAGGGGAGAATGGGGAAGAACAAGGGAGGATTTAGGGAGGGAAAGGGTGTGTGGACAAGTTGTTTACCACTAAAGAATGCTTGTGGAGAAGTATGAGAGGAAAAAGGAAAGTGTTGGGGTGTTTTTTAGATTTAGAGAAAGCTTAATGATAGAGTGAAGAGGGGTGAATTGTGGAGGGTGTTGGAGAAAAGGAGTGGGGGGTAATTAAAGGTAAAGGTATTAGGGCCTTTTTATAGGAATAGTAGAATTTTGTGAGAGTGTAGGAGGAGAGAGTGGTGTTTGGGGTGGTGAGAGGATTGAGGAAGGGGTGTGTAATGTCGCCGTGGCTATTTAATTTGTTTGGAGAGTGTTTGCAGAGGACTGGTGAGGGAGGGGAGGGGGGTGGGATTGATGAATGGGAATGATAGAAGGGAAGTGACATGATACTGTTTTGCGGACGATACTGCCTAGTGGCGAAGAATGCGGAGGGGTGAGGTATTCTTGGTGAGGGAGTTTGAGGAATGTGTGGAAAAAGGGGGGCTTAAGAATAAATCAGTAAGAGTAAGTGTTAGTGTTTGAGGAGGGGAAAGCAGAGGAGGGGGAGGGGTAGAGGTAGAGTAGGGGGTAGTTTTGGAAGAAGTAAAGATTTTTTAGATATTTAGGGATGGATTTGGGATAAAGGGGGAGGGATGAAGGAGGAGATAGAAAATAGAGTAGGAGAAGGAATGGGAGCTTTGAGTGGTCTGAGAGAATTATGGAAAGGGGGGATTTATCAGGAAGTTAAGATAAGTATGTTTTGAAAAAATTTGTGTACCAGCGGTGTTGTATGGGTGTGAAACGTGGGGTTGAATGGTTCAGGAAGAAGTTGGAAGTATTTGAGATGAAGGGGTTGAGAGCGGTTTGTGTGGGGTTTGCAGAAGGGAGAGGCTTAGGAATAGGGTGGTGAGGAGGATGTTGATTGGAAGAAGGTTTGGGTGGGAGAGGGAGAAGGAATGTAAAGATGGTAGGGCATCTAGTGAGAAATGGAGGAACAGAAGAGTGGTTGGAGAGTTTGGGAGGGCGGATGGGATAGGAAGGAGAGGAAGGGAGACAAAAGGAGGTGGATGGATTGGATAAAGGAGATCTAGGACGAGGGAGGGAATGAAGGGAGGAAGAGGTAGGGTGTTGGAGAGAAGATGGGGTGGAGGAGGTTGAGGTGGGGGCGAGATGAGGGGAAGTGTGAATGAGAGAGGCTGTACGTACCACTACCCCACTCAAGCGGGAAAAATGTAGGTAAAATTAAATAAATAAATAAATAAATATATATATATATATATAGTTTGTTTACCTTAATCTAAAAAAATCGATATTTTTTAAAACTAATCGATTTATTTATCGATATCGATTTAAGATAATTTATTTTCTTTTCTTTGTATGTGCAATAAATAAATTAAATAACTATTCTCAGAAGATAATACTTGATTATACGCTTTTAAACTGCTTTGTCAGATATGAATGAGAGCAGAGGCCCAACTGTTTTTCTTTAAGTAAATTGCCTCTCCTTTTGTTGTGAATTAAGCAATCTGGTAGGTTCGAAGGCAAAGTGATCTTAATTAAATAAGTTGATAGCTAGAAATATACAAGGTAGCACTATCCACAGGTTACGCTCATAATAAAAATAATTATTCATTAGAAGTATTCTTTAGCAAAAATAACGGTATAAAAATAAAAGAAACATTAAAAGAAATAGAAAAAACATTTTAAATTTAAAGTAATAATAAAATAAATATTCAATTTTTCATATGTAACATTTTCTATTGATTGAATAAACTTTTAGATTCGATTATATTTTGATTGTTTCTAATTGCTAAGAAATTCATATGCTAGTACTTTTCATTATCATTTTAAAATAAAGTATTTTTCCCAAATTATTAATCACTTCTTTCACTCAAACAAACAAAAAACTTCTGTTCTCAGAAAATCCAATAAAACTTATTCATGCTTATGGATTTGATATTTAACTTGAAACAAAAGTCTTTTTATGATGGTCAGATTTTGGAAGGGAAATTTTCGCAGAATATTTTTTTTCAACTTGTCAGAATTTGACAAACTTATGAAACTTATGTATAGTTGTTTTTATTTTAAATTTAATACTTTTTTATTCCTCGGGTAGAGTATTATTACCCTGATAGACCAACACACTTAAAGATATATATATATATATATATATATATATATATATAATATATATATATATAATATATATAAATATATATATATTTATTTTATATTATATATATAATATATTATATATATATATATACTAAATATATATATATATATAAATATATATATATATATTATATATATTTATTATTTTATATATTTAATTATATATATATATATATATATATATATATATATATTAATTATATATATATTATATTTATATTTATATATATATTATTATATATATTATTATATATTTATATATATTATATATATATCATATATATAATCGAATTTTAATTTGTATCGACATCATAGTCAAAACAATATAAAAATAAGCCATAATGCTTATTGTTAATATAGTAGGAAGGTTCTATTGATAGGTCGTTGATAAATAATTCTTGTAGTAATAGCTATGAATCTTATGTTATATAAATATCCAGTTCAAAGTTCAAGGCCTTTAGGTATAATTAACCATACAAATTTTTACTGAAAATTAATCCTCTATAAGGGAAGTCACAGAAAATATTTTTATGTAATCGAACGAGTTACATGCACGTCTGATCATTTTAATATATACCTCTCTCTCTGCTCATCTCTCTCTCTCTTCTCTCTCTCTCTCTCTCTTCTCCTTCTTCTCTCTCTCTTCCTCCTCTCTCTCTCTCTCATCTCTCTCTTCATTTTATTCTCTTTTTATGGTATTAAAGAAAGATTTAATTTTATAAGTTTTATTGAACATCAATAACGTAAGAATGGAAAATCACAATTAATATGTTTGGTTTATTTTTAAAAGCTAAATTATGGTATAATTTAAGCAACATTTTGATAAGAGAAAAGTTAGAAATAAAACATTAATAATATAATATATATATATATATATTAATATATATTTAATAATATATATATATATATAATATATATATATATTATATATTATTATTTTATACTATATATTATCCTATATATATATTTTCAATCCTCTCCGGTAAGATCTAAATTGGACCTATAGATGTAGCTTCAGCGAACCTCCACATCGCTTCTATGTCGTACATCTTCCACCTCACATCACATAGAAAATCTTCTGACGCTCGTCGCTTCTCTGCATCCCTCTATCTTTTCTTCGGTCTGCAACGTAAGTCTACGATCCCCGTGCGTCACTCGCATTTTTTTATTGGTCCAGCTTCCCTCTCCATTCTTCTTCAGATGCCGTACATCTCAGTTTGTTCTGGTTGTACTTGTTCAGTATTGATCAATTCCCAAATCCACGCTTCCTTACTTCTCGCCTATCTTCAGGGTTCCCCCCCATCATCTCAGCACCTCTCATCTACGCGCCTCCTCTTTCTATCATAGTTGTGTTCAGTGCCAGCTCTGATTCGTACTCGTAATGGTCTAGTAATTGTTTTATATATCACCATTTTTACTTCTTTTGGTATTGCAATTTCATTCACTACTGGATATAGTGCTTGTACGTTCCGAGAGAACTTCTTTACCCTCTCGTATATCCCCAGATTTTGGGTGAAGTGCGTATCATACCGGAACAGAAAAGTAGTAGAAGAAAATAGCGCAAGTTGAAAAGAAGCTCCTTTTACCGCCCCTTTATACCCCTAGTGAGAAATCGTCGTAATCAAAAAAATCCACTGGGGCTTCACGAGACCACGGCGTACCCTCACTGTGGTATCTCGTCAATGTGGGGTTCATCCCTGGGCTTTACCTTCACAAAACTCCCCCATTCACTCCTGTTATGCATCTTTCTTCTAGTCTCTGCCAAACTCACATTCCTCTCCTTCAGGCATTCCTTTACTGACTCAATCCACTTTTTTTCGGTCTCCAGCCGGTCATTCCAAGCAACATTCGGCCTATACATCGCTTAACACGACTATAATCTGCTTTCATTTGACAAACCACTCAAGTACTCTCGTTTATTCTCTTATTTACGCCTTTCTTCTTCACACCAAACAACTCCCTAATGGTTCATTCTTCATTTTATCAATTTTTCTTTTATCAAATAGATATACTAATTAATTATTTTATTTGATTAAATAAAATGAATTTTTTAAGAGCAATGTTATTAAAACATCTTAACACTTCAAAGTTATCTACCCTAATGAGAGAACAAAGATTGCAAAAAATTTTAAAGTGGAAGAAAGGTGTGGTTTCTCAGAGATCACGTATTTTGACTATGTATATATATATATATATATATATATATATATATATATATATTATATATATATATCTATTATATATATATATATTTATATGTATATATATATATTATATATTATATACTATGTGTGTGTGTGTGTGTGCGCGTGTGAGTGTGTGTGTGTGAGTGTGTGTATATGCCCATGGATGTGTGTGTACAAAAAATTGAGTTGTAAATGACCGAAAGAACGAGGGTAAAGACGGAAACTTGAAAAAGAAAGAAAATAAATTGATTTTTTCATTATAATTTATTTTGTTTTGTTTTTTTTTCTAAAGTGAGTAAATGATAACAAAGGAAAACTAATTTACCTTCTTTGTTATTAGGAAGTAAAAGAGGAACAAAAAATTGTTCTTATCTTACCTCCAAGTTTTTTTTTCTTTTTCTTATATTGAGGAACAATATATAATGAATGAAGACGTGAAAAAGAATTATTTTCATTTGTAATAGCAGGGGGAAAAAGGGTATTCCTCTTAAGTTGGTTCTTTTTTTTTCTACCCTTGGTTAAGGAAGTGTTTCGAGATAGTTACTCGAGTTCCCCAAAAATCTTTCACTCTTTTCATTATTCATTTGAGAAATAAAATTTTGTTTGTTAGTTTTATTCCTTCAGATAATTCTAAAATATTTGGAATGTCATATTTCCTTGTAAATTATTTAATATCTTTGTAAATAACTCGATTTAGCAAATTTTGGAATTTTTTCCCCTAGTATTTCCATTAATGGAAAGTGCTAATTAAATTTAACATCTTGTATTACCGAATGAGGATGTATAATATCTAGAAAAAAGTAAACTCCAACTTAAAGTTTGAAAGATTTTTACCTCCATATACTGGGATTCGTTGAATTGACCTAGATTTTCTTAAAATAAATTTAAGGTCATATAAAATGTCGAGTGAGCAGTTTATTGAACATGTTATTGTGTGTGTGTGTGTGTGTGTGTGTGTGTGTGTGTGTGTGTGTGTGTGTGTGTGTGTGTGTGTGTGTGTGTGTGTGTGTGTGTGTGTGTGTGGTGTGTGTGTTGTGTGTGTGGTGTTGTGTTCTGTGGTGTGGTATGTGTGTTTGGGTGTGTGTGTGTGTTTTATTGGATGAAATCTGAATTAATTCAATTTAATACATTGCTAAATCCTATCCGCAAATCTTTTCACTTTTTGTTCTGGTTTTTTTAGGCATTGAATAGAATATACCACGGATATATATAATATATATATATATATATATATATATTATAATTATATATATATATATTTATATATATAATATATATATATATATTATATATATATATATTATTATATATATATATATATAATATATATATATATATTTTTTTTAATTTTTTTATTTATTATTATTTATTATTTTCTATTTATTATTCCCGCATAAGCGGGGTAGTGGTAGTGCAGCTTCCCTATTTCCTTCATCTCGCCCTCACCACCTCCTCCATTCCATTCTATCTCTCGTAACACTCCTTCTTTCCCTCATTCTCTCTCCTCAAATTTCTTTATTACATTATCCCTCCCTTCTTGGTTCTTCTCTCTTCCTATCCCTCGCTACCAAACTCGTCTAACCCTCTGCTCCCCATTCTCATCAGATGTCAAACATCTTAACATTCCTACTCGCTCTTCTCACCAAACATTCCTTCAATACTCTCTCTTTTATTACTATTCCCTAATCTCTCCTTTTTACTAACACAAACCGTCTCAGCTTTCATCTAACCTTCTAATTCTCTTGGACCTAGATTCAACCCCATGTTCACCATACTAGTACGCTTGGAACAATTTTTTTCAACATACCTTATCTTGAGTTTTATGTGATATCCCTTTTGCCTAATATTCGACTCAAACCTCATGCTCTCATTCCTTCTCCTACTCTATGATCTATTCTTCTTCATCCTCTTCCTCTACCAAAATCATCCCTAAATATTGAAAACCTTTATTCTTCCGTACTTACACTCCTACTAATCTCTACACCCATCCTCATCTGTTTCTCTCTCAACATAACACTTTACTCTTCACCTGGATTTATCTTAAGAACCCTTTAGTCCACACACTCTCCTCAACTCTCCGACAAATATAAAAACTTTGATCTTGCCACAAGGATAGTATCATGCCCAAATAAGTATATGTTCACTTCATCTATCAACCCTATCCATCAATTCCACCTCCTCCCTCACCATTCCTCTGCAGACACTCTCCATTAATAATTTGAAAAGCAGGTGACATCACATCTCAACCCTCTCTCCACTCCAAACATCTCACTCTTCCCTCCTAATACTCTCACACCAATTTGTATTTCTATAAAAGGCTAATCCTTTAATAATTTATACCCTACTCTGTTCCTCAGACCGCCCTCTATTCACACTTTATCTTATCATAATGCTTTCTCCAGATCTAAAAAACACCAATACACTTTCTTTCTATATCTTTCTCCACAAGCATCTTCATTGTGAATTCACACATCCCCTTCCCATTCTAAATCCTCCTTGTTCTTCCCATTCTCTTTACCGTTAAATTTCACCTTCATTATATTCTCCTACACCTTCCTACTGACTCAATAGACAATACCTTCTATAATTTACACAGCTCCATCCTATCTTTCTTTATACGGGGATAAACAGCATCTCCAATCCTGTGGAAATCTCTTCCTTCTCCAACTAATTATATAACTGTACAGCCATTCTTTATCCTCTGCCTCCTATGTACATTTCATACCCCACATCTAGACTGTGGACTTTTCTTTTTTTCCTTTAGTTATGCCTAATAATTTTCGATTTGTATTTCCATATCTGTTCGTCCTCTTCGCCAACCTACTTTTGAACCTTTCTCATCTCTTCTACCAATTCATTCAATAATCCTCTAAAATATTCCCATCTTTTCTCAATCTCTCCTTCTGTCTTCCCCTCCTCCTTAACCCTCTCCCTACCTTTCCATCTTTCTTTCTTCTATATTTCTTCTTTCAGAATTTTTGCCTTCCTGTTTTCAATTTTTGGTCACTTTTCTACACACATTCATTATTTGCATTTCTTTTCGCCCTCTCCACCGCCCTCTTTGCTTCCACTA
>JABUQX010047740.1:0-12500 GCA_015478945.1 Trachelipus rathkii
AGAGAGTAAAGAAGGAAAGTTCCGGAGTCGGTAAAGTCGATAAAATTTATTTATCTAAGCTTCCCGCAGAGCTCATTGATATATAAAATAATTATAATTATATTATAGTATAATTATAATTAATATATATATATATTATATATATATAACTAAATATATATATATATAATATATATATATTACAATAATATATAAAATATATATACTATATATATTATAATATATTATTATTATATAATATGAAGAATATTGATATGACTTCAATATGGAGAACTGATCTTGATAATAATATGGAATAGATAAATAGCTCAGAATGTTAGTTTTAAATAACAAGAATATTACTCATGGCTAAGATTTTTGTTGAGCCGTATTTGCATTCAATTTTTTTTTATATATATATAATTATTATATACAAAGAGATTAACATTACACGTCATGTATCTGAGGATCGTATTACATCTACTGACTGATTATAGATATGCTGGAAAGGAACGAATATACACATGGCATTTAGACTTCCTTGGACTGGGCTACCTGAGACATCACGTAATGAGGTTACGCTAACGATGGATAGTATATATATACTATATATATATATATATATAATCACGTATTACTATATATAATATATTATATATGTATGATATATATATATTATAATAATTATAGTATATATATATATAGATAGTATATAAATTATATATATGATACATATTTATATATATATTTATATATATATATCGTAAATATTATTAATATATATATACATAATATATATCCAGTAATATACTATATATACTATTAAATAATACTATAGTTATATATTTATAATTATAGGTTATAATATATATATATATATATATATATATATAAATATATATAATATATATATGTATATATATAATAGTATATTATAGTATATATATATAATATTAGTAATATAAGTAGGCGATGGTAGATAGTGTAGTCAGTAGTATTATATATTAATAGTAAAATATATATATTAATATATAACTGTATATAATATATATTACTTAATATTATAGTATATATATTGATTATATATTATATATTATAATAGTGTATGCTCGGAGTATGCGAGAGGTAGAGAGAAGTTATCTGCAGAAGGTTCTTCTTCGGTTACGGAGAGGCTCGTACACTGGTAACCAGCGGCAATCACACATATATGCAGTATGGAGTGCGTCTATATGATGATTAGCTATGTACAGGTGCAGAACACCATATAGTGGTTGTAGCAGGCAGTGGAATATATTAATCGAGATCCACGGTGTCTATGAGATATATCTACGAGAGCTTCATTGAGATATAGATCCGAGGACATATATGACGTGCGGTGCGAGCACGGAATCTCGAGTGGTATCATGTACCCATGATGTAATCTGGTCTCATTTGCCGATGCCTTCGTTTGCAAAGTTTATTTATAATCAATGGACAAAAAAATAACGACCGTGGCCGTACAACATGATAGCCAGTGACGTAGATATTGAAAGAGATCGGATGAGAGAGAACACGAGAGCGAGTCTGACGTGTATCCATATATCTATATATGTGGCAGACAACGCTTCACACCCACGTATATATATTAAGATATAGCGAGGTCGCGCCCAAAGTGGCCATCAATTAGGTTTCATAAGAAGAAGCATTTTTTCATTGGTAAGGTTGGGCAAAAATGTTAAAATTTCTGAGTTAGAAAATATACACTTTCTACAGCGCTTCATCAACTTTTAAAAATATTGTAATAAATGTAGATAAATGAAATATTTTTAGTTATTTATTATTATTATTTTTTTAGTCATTATATTTGTTGTTGTATTATTATTATTATTATTATTCAGTTATTATTATTATTATGTATTATTATTATTATTTATAGAATTAAATGATATTACTATTATTTAAAAAGACATTTTATTGTCCACAGGGCTACTTTTATATTGATCCGTGGAAGCCTGTAAAGCATGCTGTGATAACGCATGCCAAAATGACATTCATGCGCGATGGGAAAACAACAAAAAATCCAAGAATTTTAAAATAATATATTTCCAATTGAAATTTACATAAAAATATTCAAAATCACTGCATGATTTATTACGAATCTACTTGAATATAGAAGGGAGTGAAATGCAGATATTGGATGTTAGTGGACTGTGAGACCTTTGGTTTTCTTCTTAACTGCATTTTGCAACTTGCAAGTTGTTCGTATTAAAAAAAAAAAAAAAATAAAAAAAGTTATAAGAATACCTAAAATAAAGCACATGCGTGGTGACTGGCAGAGTTCTGTACACAATCCTCCCCACCGTTCCGATCATGGAACTATCGCAAATACATGAACAAAAATCCTTTTGTAGAATTCGGAAAATACTATTTATTATTGAATATTATTATATTATTAATTGATTGATTATTATTTATAGCTTGATCTTAACGGATGATATGTATAATACAGCTCAGGAGTGATTATGACTATCTACTAATACCACGGTCTATTAATTTAAATCCTCAGGCATAATACTCTAACTCGAGTAGTTGTAATGTACGGTTGATGGTATGGGATTATTTATAATGTTATACTAATTACGCGTGTTAATTTAGTTTGAGTTGTATTTAGTTGATTATTATAGATTAGAGTTGTCTGTCAAATACTTCTTGAGTTTATGGTGTTACTTCTGGGTTTGATCTGTGTTGTTTCTGTAAGAAATGTACCAGGTATAACTCGCCATATCCCTAATTGGTTGCTACAGCACTATAAGAGTGAAAAAGTAACTATAATCTACTATAAGTTTATGAAGTAAGACCAGATATTTCCAACAAAAAGATTTCGTGGCAAATATTCCAATTTTTAATTCGGTCTCTCTATCTCTCCTCTCTCATCTTCTCTCTCTCTCTTCTCTCTCCCCTCCATTTTTTTATTTTATTGTAAGGAGTTTTAAGATTAGCCCAATTTTACGTCCACTGAAGAGAGGACGAGAGAGAGAGAGAAGAGAGAGAGAGAGAGGAGAGAGAGAGAGAGAGAGAGAGAGAGAGAGAGAGAGAGAGTCAGAGAGAGTATGAGAGAGAGAGAGAGACTAATTGTGTTCATGATGAATACAATTAATGCTACTGTTAGACCGACGCTTGTGACATTAATTTGAAGAGAGTCCTACATATTCAAATTAAATTCTGAACCCGCGCTCTAATTGGCTAGCTTCATTTTAACTGTTCATATTCCTTCTCCAAGAAATTAAGATTTGAGCAAGCTTTGGTGTTGTTATTGAAATTTGATTTAATTTCGTTCTTTAATTATTTTATAATGTAAATGGCTTTGTCTTGTCAGTTCCCGTTTTCTTATTTTTTGCTTCGCTGGCAGAAATTTCGCATAAATATAAGTCTGGCAGGTCAATATATTGATACATATTATTTGATAAATGATGTTTTTTCCCTCTCAGACTGTTCCTCTGTTATGGTTTGAATAATTATAATATTTTCTGATCTTATTTTAAGAAAATATTTTACATTAATTTTAATATCACACACAACACCACACACACACACACACACACCACACACACACAGCACGCACAACACACACACACAACACCACACACACACAACACACACACACACACACACGACACACACACCACACACACACACACACATCACACACATACACACACACACTACACTACACACACCACACACAGACATCACACACTCACACACACAACACACACACACATCACACCACACCACACACACCACACATCACACACACACACGACATCAAAAAAAAACAATACACTACATCAACAGCAGCCAGCACACACACACACACATATATATATATATATATATATTATATATATATATATATACATATATATAATATTATATTATATATAATAATATATATATATTATAGTATAATAGTATATATACAGCTTTCTCACCCCTGGCCACCCTAACTTCAGAGCCGCCACACCGCATCCAGATACCCCGCTGCCGCAACCGGCCTCGCAGGACTGAAATGTTCCAGATTGCTTCATCTGGTAGAGTTAGAGTTAGATTGACCGGTGGTAGAAGTCATGGATATGTTTCCCTTTGACCTGGTTTACAGTTTGGAACAGATATTTGGGGTGTTGTTGTGCTGAATCTGCTGTTTGTAATATTTGTAGTTTGGTGGTGGCTGCCTCTTAATTTGGCAAGATGACTGACCAATCTTGAAGGGAGTGAATTCTGGTGGTATTTCTGGTGGATGTTGTTTAGTATGCTTTTTGGTCGTATGCGTCTTAGTTAGTTTTCTGTAAGTGTTGTGTGGATTTTTTTGGTGTATAATGTGTTGTTTAGTGGAGGTGCGATGTTGTTCAGGACTTGTTTGAAAAATAGAGCTCGGTGAGAAGGAGGATTGATTGTAAGTCTGGGTGGATCGATTGAGAGGCACTGTTGGCATGGATGTTGGGGTGTTTGTTTTTTTGTGGCAAAGAATTGTGTGCCAATCATATCCAGGTGTATATCTATGGGTAGTATTTTGATTTCTTCGTGTAGGTGCTGTTGTAGTATTGTTGATGTATATCTTATTATGATTCGTAATGCTTTGTTTTGTGTTGTTTGGAGTTTCCTTATTTCATATTTAGTCAGTAGTGGATGCCAAGTGGGAGAGGCGTAGTTTAGAGTCGGACGTATGTATTGTTTGTATATGGTGGTGGATGTCTGTTTATTGTTTGTGAAGTGTGTGCCGTCGATGGTTCTTATTATGTTTAGTTTCCTGCTTGCTGATGAAGTTGTGTTGTCTATGTGTTTTGTAAAGGTGAGTTGACTGTCAAGAGTTACTCCGAGGATTTTGGGAGTTCTCTTTTAAAAAAGGCAATGTTATTTAAGTAGATTTAGGGTGTGTGTGATGCCGAGTTGTTGGTCAGTGATGATTAAAGTGATTGATGATTTATTTGGTGAGGCGGGCACCCTGTTGTCTGCTAGCTATGTTTGGAATTGATTGATGTATTGCTGCATCATGTTTGAAGCAGTGTTTAGATTTTGATGTGTAGTGGCTATGGTAATGTCGTCTGCCCAAGTTATGTTTATGTGGTCTGTTTGTGGTTGTGGGAGATCGGCTGTGAGTAGGTTGAATAATATTGGGATAGGATTGCACCTTGGGGTACTCCGTTATTGCTGCAAACTGTTCGAGATTTTATGTATTTTTGTGTTTGTCTGTTCTTTCTGATAGGAAGTTAGAAATCCATTTCTTTAGGTTTGTGGTTATATTTGATTTTGTTATTTTGAGAATTAAGTTATATGTTTGGGTACTGTATCAAAGGCTTTGTTAATACCGATTGCTATAATTATTATTTTGCGAGTGGATTTTAAGTTTAGACCATTGATTGTAGGTTGGATGATGTCTATGAGTGCGATTGTGGTTGAATGGTTTTGTTTGAAGCCGTGTTGGAATTGTTGCTTGATGATATGTGGTGTTATTTTGTTCAGCAAGATTTTTTTCTATGAGTTTGCAGTGATGATAATAGAGAAATGGGACGATAAGATGAAGGGTTAGAGGGGTCTTTTCCCGGTTTCAGTTTGGGTATAATGTTAGCTTTTATTATATATATATATAATAATATAATATATAGTATATATATATAAGAATATATATAATTATTAATATATATATAATATATATATAATTATATATATATGATATATATATTTATAATATATATAGTATTATATATAATATATATATGTTTATTCAAGAAATTTTTTTACTAGAATGAATGCATGGCACATGAGCATTTATCTCTAGGGGGGGGATTTACTAATCCTCGACTTTTCCCTCATACATATTTCTTCCACACTTCTAATTTTTACCTCATAACCAAAATACCTATTTCTTCTTACACCGTCAAACACACACACACACACCACACACACACACACACACACACACACACACACAACACACACACACACAACACACACACACCACACACACACACCACACACACACACACACACCACAGAAAAGAGAGAGAGAGAGAGAGAGAGAGAGAGAGAGAGAGAGAGAGAGAGAGAGAGAGAGAGAGAGAGAGAGAGAGAGAGAGAGAGAGAGAGAGAGAGAGAGAGAGAGAGATTTTTTTTGAATTTCAGCAGCTCTGAAATTATGTTTTACTAATGAATTATTATGGATCCCCACCTATAACAGTTGCAAAACTGCAAGTGATTCTCATATCACGATGTCAGTATAGAAAATTTTAAGCATATTTTTGCAAAAAAAATTCAAGTTTTAATTTAATTTTATAACTAAGATTTTAAACATCACTTAAAGGGAGAGTTAAAGGAGGAAATTTAAAGGTAAACAAAATATGCCTAAGCAATCAAGTTATTATTATTATTATTATTATTATTATTATTATTATTATCATTATCATTATCATTATCATTATTATTATTATTATTATTATTATTATTATTATTATTATTATTGACGTTTTCCAAACTATTAAACGAATACATTTTATAATTTTGTTTCACTAGTTATTTAGGAAATTGTGCTAATAATAAATTCCAATGGTTACATTTAAACAAAAATCCAAAACAACATAAAAAATCCAAGAAATATTAAACTAATTATATCACAATGAAATTACAAAAAATATCAAAATCACCTGCATATTTATTACGAATCTACTTGAATATAGAAGGTAGTGAAATGCATATATTGGATGTTAGTAGACTGTGAGACCTTTGTTTTTCTTCTTAACTGCATTTGTATCTTGCAGGTTGTTCGTTAAAAAAAAAAAAGTAAAAGGATACCTAAATATAAAGCACATGCAGGGTATACTGGGTAGAGGTACACCCCCTCCCCCCGATCATGAAACTATCGAACTAATGACAAAAATTTTTTTGTAGATTTGTAAAATATTATTATTATTATTATTATTATTATTATTATTATTATTATTATTATTATTATTATTATTATTATTATTATTATTATTATTATTATTATTCAGTATCATGAAAATCATAGTTTAGTAGTATGGTTTCTATAGTATAATTAAAGATTGTAGGAAAAACTACTTGTCGCATAATTATATCTTGCCATAGAAATCTAGTTAGTAGTATGGTTTCTATAGTATAATTAAAGATTGTAGGAAAAACTACTTGTCGCAAATTTATATCTTGCCATTTCCTTTCTCTCTCTCTCTCTCTCTCTCTCTTCTCTCTCTCTCTCTCTCTCTCGTCTCTCTCCTCTCTCTCTCTAATCTCTCTCTCTCTCTCTCTCTCTCTCTCTCTCTCTCTCTCTCTCTCTCTCTCTCTCTCTCTCTCTCTCTCTCTCTCTCTCTCTCTCTCATCCTTTTTATTTTATTGTAAGGATTTGATTATACATTTTTTACTGGGACAGTCTCGATAGGCCCATGTGGCTTTTTACTGTCTCTATATTCTTTATGTCTTTATGTCTTTATAAGGGTGCAATTACTAGTGTTCTGGCGTTTCGTTTAAGCTCTCGATGGTTATTCTTCAAACGGATAAAAAAGGATGCTCTTTGATGGACTACTAATCCAGAATTTTGAAAGACAAGCAAAAAAAATAATTACCAAACTTGCAATTACAACGCCTATTAAGGCGATGATGACAAAACGTTGTGATAATTATTCTCTCTCTCTCCCAATTTTTGGCTTGGAATTAGATGGTTTTAGTTTTCCTCTTTAGCATCTGGTTAAACCGTTGAGAAGGCATATTTTGAAAGCTCATTTAAGTAATTGAAATTTATATTTACTTGCGTATTACTTTGATACAATTTAGAAAAATTTCAGCCGTCAGTACGAGGTTAGCTTTTGTTGGTACATATGTGGTATCGTGATCAGTAAAATTGCAGTTGAAAACGGATTTAAGTTCTTATGTTGTGTTTTACGAAAGTGGTCATGTTGTCGATTCCCCAAATTCTTCCATGAGAATTGTGTTGTGTAAATAACCCGGATAACTTCTATATTTGAGGAGAGGTGTCTTTTGCCTTGATAAATGTTTGTGGTTACTGTAACTGAAAAAAAAACATATTCTTGTATTTCTGCTGTAAGCAGGGAGATCAATGAAAAGATTGTCATCACCCTGTGATGCCATACTTTCATTTAAACTCAATAGTAAGGGCATGCAAAGGTTTAATAACGTTTGATGCGCCCATGATTTGGAGGCTAGTAGCATAATCACAGTTATTGATTTATAGTGTTCCCAATGGAAAAAGGTATGTTCATAAATAAGTGCAACACTTGTGTACGCTAGCATACTATATATAATTCGGCATGTGGTTAGTAGCAAACGATTCCTGCTCCAAAACATTTATAAATGTTCCATTGATTTTGACAAAGATAATTGTGCTTCTTTAAACAGCGAAGAACAGCGGTTCTTAACTTCACGAAATGCAGACTATTTCGAACATACAAAAAATACGGATAAACATTTTATATCCAGGTAACAACAGTGGAATTTGCTACACCATTTTGTGAAAGTGACAAAATTTCTCAGAAAAAATAATGAATTTGTGCAATTCTTTAAAACGTAAGTCAATTTCACTTACTGCACATTCATTGATCGCTTTTAAGTATTTCATAGATTTTTTAAAGCAGTTCACATAAACAATGAAAATAAATTTCTTCCATTCCAGTGGCACATGCTATGGCACAAAATAAACGTATCTAAATATTAACATCCTCGTAGGAGTGGAATACAAGAAGTGTTAGTTTGAAGTTTGTGGTGATCTTAAGGTAGTTGCCAATTTATTAGTAATAAAAGTCGGCTACACCAAGTATTGTTTTTTCCAGTATGAGTGAGATAGCTGTACCAGAAACACCCAATATGCTAGAAAAACTTGATTCTAAATATACAGTCAGTCATTAGTACCTAGGAAAAAAATATTGTTTAAATTTAGCTAAGGAAAGTTTTGTTGATTAAACCATATTAAATTGGGATTATAGAGAATTTTGCTACAGCTTTGAGTATAAAAAGTTCTACATTCACGATGTTACGTAAATAATTTTCCTGGCTCAGCTTCGAGAAAGTAAAAACTGACGTGTCCATTAGACCATAAATCAACCGACGAACATGTTCAGTTTTTAGACGCACAAAGGAGAAAGCAGCATAGATATCTTAAAAAAGTTTCGAATGGATTTCTTGAATTTTTCAAAGTTTAATATTTCAGAGAACTTTTAGAGGATCTGGGGAATTCTTAGGACTAAAAGACGTCTCTAAAGTTCAGTTTTAGAAATCACACCTGGATTTCCTTCCGAAAAATTAACGTAACCGACGAACATGTTCAGTTTTTAGACGCAAAAATTAGAAATACTTTGGCAAAAAGACGTTTGAGGTATTTCAGCGGTAAAGATAGGCCGAGTTTATTGTAATAATTCTTTGGATTAATCACTACTTCGACGAATGGAGCCTTACAGGTACACCGAACTCAAATTAGAATTAATTCATTTCATAGTAATCGTGCCATCAGTCACGGGCAGACCTAATCACGGAGGAGGTGGAGCGGTTTATCAACATTCTTAACCGATCTGTACAGCTAGAACGGAAACCGGAAAAGCAGGTTATATTTGTTGCTGATAAGGAAGAAATATTCACAGAATTTGGTCCAGAAATATTCACAGAATTTTGACTCGATTAAACTAATTAAATTTAAATTATCAGTGATAACAAAAATAGTTTGAACCTGACTACAATCATATTTTATGGAAATAGAAGCATATGCCATAAAATGCTTGCTTAGGGAGGGGTGTTGCTGGAAAGAGATCATTATAATTAAGAGCTACAAGATTTTATTAGAGTTACCGGAATAGAAAAGTATTTAGATTTTAGAGTATAGCGAACGAGTAGTAACAGTGGTAAAGCACGTCAAGAGTTTGAACGATCCCAGATGTGCATGTTTCTGTTCACGTGTTCCAGATTGTGAAATAAAATAATTTATACTTTCCCAACCTCGATTTGTTTGATAAAAACCTGACAACTCAAGATGATGTACGTTGTAATGCCCTAAACAGAAGGTCTCAGAATTTTGTTGAAATGTAACATTCTCATGTGAAGTAAGAGGATATTTAATAAAACTTACATCAAGGGAGCAACCGCAGTAGAAATTTAATAGCAATGTGGTGGTAAAAAAGATTTTAAGTTAAAAACATTGGAATGTATAGAGTTCAAGATTTTCTAGACGTGTAACAGGACTGTTTATATTTCCATCCTTTCAGTCGAAAATTGTAAAATAAGTTGTAGTTAGAGATTAGATTAGGAAAAATTAAAATGATAATATTTATTGATCTGTTTAAATTTCATACTTTAAAATTTAAAAATGTCATACCTAGTACTAAAACTAGCTAAGTTAATAATAATAATAATAATAATAATAATAATAATAATAATAATAATAATAATAATAATAATAATAATAATAATAATAATAATAATAATAATAATAATAATAATAATAATAATAATAATAATAATAATAATAATAATAATACCGAGACCACACGTAAATATAGCTACTTTCTAATCGCTAAATAAGTATAAAAAAAATTAGAAAGTGAAAATGGAAAACCTATCTTTATAAAATGACGAGTTCATTACATTATAAAGTTTTAAAAAAAGTTGAGTAGTAGATTAAAATTATTATCAAAACATTATTAAACATAATTTTAATCTAAGAGCTTATATTTTTTAATTTGTTTCTTGGTAAAGTGACTAAAAATGAAAAATTTAAATCACGTTTCTGAATATTATGGCAGCATAACACAAACAAATTAAAAATAGTTGTTATGCAAACTTTAGATTTCTTTATTGCGTTTAATTTCATTTTTTTTTTACAGTTAACCACCACTCACAGGCTTGAAGCCCTTTTCAAGGGGCGGAAAATAAAACATGGAAAAACCCACCCAATCCCAAGCCTAGGAAAATCTCTCAGGTGAGCGCAGACGTGAGCTTTAAAGAGAGGAAGATTAATTGAAGCAGAGAGAAGACAAGGGTTCCACAGAACAGAAGTAGCAGGAAAGAAAGAGGCACCAACGAACAAGTCGGGGTTCATAATCACGCAAAATTCATGCGAGAGCATCCCTTGTATTGCGAGGGCGACGCAATGGAGGTGGAATGCGAGCGACCAACTTCCCTGAGCATCTACCGTTGTATTTTCTGAAAAGATGGTAGTCAACGTCACGTCGCCGAGAGATAGAGGTCGAGAGTTTGAAAGTATGGGACAGTTTGTACATTGGTCTCTTAACTTTAGACCAGCTTCCCTATCAATAGAAGGGTAGAGCCAGAGCCCCCAAATGTAAGGCAGTACTCCATACAAGGAACAATGGGCCTTATATAACTAGACAGCTGTGCAGGAAAAAAAAATTCCCATAACCTAGGGCAGACTATGTGGCTTTATCTCTTACTACTCTCTTGGTTCTTTGAGGCCACCTTAGCAACCATTGAAATATAAGGAGGTTTCCAAGACAATTTATTGTTTATGTTAAGACCAAGAATGTTTATGTTATTCATAGGAGAGACGTTAGAGCCGTCGAAGGAAATTGGAAAGTTGTGAGGTGTTTTTGAGAGGGAGATTAACTAGAAAGTTAAATTTTTAAAAAAGTTGAATTTTACAGGGTGACCCCACCGGGAAATGTCAGATCGTGGAGAGATAGAATCAGGCTGAAGACGGAGGCAACTCTACAAAACAAAAAGGGGTAGCAGATTTGAAGCGAGTAGAAAATTGGGGTTGAGTCATCAAACATAAGTGAACTGAGTTGGGAAGTACAGCTGGGGAGACCGTTGATGGTAAGTTAGGTGGATATAACAGAACCTTGCGGAACACGAATTAACAGGAAAGGAGGAATAGGAAAGTGGCTCCATCAACGAGTGCTGATATAGAGAGCAATGGAGAGAAAATAGACAAGTAAGCAAGAAGAAGCCCAGGAAGGGAGCTTGGCGCAGTGGCGCCGATGTAAACCCCGGTCAAAAGCTTTGGATATGTCAACCGCCACCACAGAAAGACTCCCCATGGTCCCTAAGGGCAGAGAGACCATAAGTGGTTAGATAAGGAAAGTATATGCCAGTTGACCTCGAGCAGGCGGCTTCATACACGATGATCTCTGAAAGGGAATGAGACTCCAGATGATCCAGGAAGTGAGTCAAGAAGAGTTTCAAAGATTTTAGATAGAATACAAATTGAGAGCTATGGGGCGATAGTTAGAAGGATCAGAGACGTCTACCTTTTTCGGGATCGCTTGGATATGTGCGCACTTCCAGCACTGAGGAAAAGTATTATTATTATAGAGAGTAGAGTTGAATGAGGACAGGCAAATAGAATCACTACTACTCGGGGAGGAAGGCCATCCGGGCCACTAGCCTTCCCCCAGTTCACCATATCTCTGATCCAGCACGCAAGATCATGTAATGCAAGGTAGGTGTGACTGAGAGGAGAAGAAATTGGGAGGTGTAGAAGTCGTCAGGTGAAATTAGATGAAGAAAAGGAGGCC
>JABUQX010047740.1:17500-20000 GCA_015478945.1 Trachelipus rathkii
AGGGAAAGTTATTTCAATTTAAAAATGAAATTTTAGAAACTTATTTTCCAAAAAAATAAAAATATAGCCAAATTTTGTAGCCAATATGGCGAAATCTTTGTCATTTGTCAGATCCTATAAGGGCCTTTGACATTTTTCAATATTCTAAAAAATAGAATTCATTTAGTGATACGGGATAATGGACCAAACATGGTAGCTGGTATAAGGGAGGAGTGAAGCATGTTTCATGTTTATTCATGTTGCAACTGCATTCACGATTTAATATTATGTCAGAAGTCTGTTAAAGATATTTTATTTACGTGCAGAAGCATATCTTCTCATTTTCATCATTTAGCAACGGCAGCTGCAAGCTTAAAACTTTAAAGATGCAGCTGAATGTCAAACAACATAAATTAATTCAAGACGTTTTCCCTACACTGGAAGAGCATGATATGTAAAGATTGTTTGAACAAAAAGTTCCCATATCCATATACGCTGCTGAATGCAATCAGAAAATGTTGACTGATTTTCAGTGGCAAAATTATTCCATTTACTTGAGCCATTTGATAACATCACTAAAACAAGCATTAAACGCGAAGTAACAGTCGCCAGTGATCCCTTCCATTTAAGCAATAAATCTATTTTAAATAAGGCAATTAAAAAATAAAAGCTGGTGGAATATTACACTCGTTGAAGAGCTTAAGAAATCAGTAGAAAAGAGACTTTCTAAGTTTCTATTTGATAAATCTTTGTGTGTAGCTACTTTCCTAGATCTGCGATTAATTTTTCAACATGAATCAGACGAATCAGTAAAAAATATGGTGGTTGAGGCATGGAAAAAAATGCATGAAAATTTAGCTCCAGACTCTTCTGCTGACGATGATTCGTGGTGGGGAAAGTGAAGCTGAAGGTTCCATTTCACTTCTTTAATGGTGTTTTCAAAGTATCGATCAGTGCTTTGAAAGAAAGTGAAATTGAAAAAGAAGAATTATTCTTCAGCGATGCGATTAATGGTACATAAAAGTAAGGCTACATACACAGATTATCAAAGAAATAAACAAAATATATAAGTTTTTGTGAACTGGTGAAGATTTGATATTCCCATTCATTGGTGGAAAAACACTTTGGAAATAGTTTTATGAATTTGAAAAACTAGCAATAAAATACCTTTCAACTCCACCATCATCAGTCGAAAGTGAAAGAATATTAAGAACAGGAGAATTTATGAAGCCACAAAAAATAGGTTATCCCCTGAAAATGG
This sequence comes from Trachelipus rathkii, assembly GCA_015478945.1. Lineage (NCBI taxonomy): Eukaryota > Metazoa > Arthropoda > Malacostraca > Isopoda > Trachelipodidae > Trachelipus > Trachelipus rathkii. Next base: position 18,741 of record JABUQX010047740.1, read on the forward strand.
AGAACTGCTAAATGTTGTCGTTTAACATAAACTTATTCAGTGAGTTTAGTTTTAATATCTCTTTGCTACAGAAACTTTTAATTTTCATTCATTATTTTAATATGTATTAGTTTTTTATAGGTAAGAAATAGTTATTTACTTTTGTTTTATTACTTTGTATATAACACTGATAAACATAGAAATTCTTGGACGGGGTTTCGCAATTGATTATTGATGTGCTGATTCCAAAAATGTAATCGGTTTTGCATATCACATCGCATTTGTGAGATATTGTGTGTAACACAGATTTGTAAAATTTTTATGATTTTACCTTTTTCAAGAGGGTTTATCATAATTATTAGGATTATATATATATATATATACATATATATATATATATATATATATATATATATATATATATATATATATATATATATATATATGCTATATATATCTCTCTCTCTCTCTCTTGGTCACTATGAAAGAAACAAATCGCAATGATATGATACATGTCTTTATTAGATATAACAAAACCTCATAATACAACTATGAATAAAGAGTAATATGGGACAACAATGAATGTAATAGAAGGAATGGGTTTAGTTAATGTAAACATACCTACGATGGTAGTAACTTTCTCTTCTTAGACGATCTACTGTGCATAGCGTCTGGAATATCCCTCATCAAGCTCCAGCAATAGTCGGCCATCATATTGATATCCCGCTTGCCCTGGTATCGTCCTTCCATGAACTTTGATCATGATGGAAGCGTTTCACCCTGCTATCACTAACATCGCCTGGTTTAGGCATTTCTTAGGTTAGAATGTATTGATGCAACTTTTATACTCATTCTCGTGCGAGTTCTAATGCAATGTTAGTGGTTCTCAGGCTTTCCCTGTTCTCCAGAAAATTCTGTGTCTGAAAAAAGCATTCCACGCTCTTGCCTCTAACACAGTCATTGTTGTAGCAAGGGCAGCATCACGGAGTATCCGTATTTGTGGGCCATCAAATATCCCAGCTCTTTCTTCTCGTCCTCAGACCAGGAAACGCTGGGCATATATAGCACGGGAAGCATTCACCATCTGGTCAGGACCTTCTAAATTGTTTATCAACCAGTTTCATGTTGTGGTAAGGTAGAGGTCTTTTCTCTCTGGCACAAGTGGTTCACACCTGATAAATGTTCTGTCACCTGGCATCAAGGTTTCCCTCGGTGGCCATTCTCTTTTGTTCCAGATTTGCCGCCCGGCTGTCCCAATAGCACAGGAAGCTGGGATATTTG
>JABUQX010047740.1:27500-29372 GCA_015478945.1 Trachelipus rathkii
GTGTGTGTGTGTGTTCTCTTTGTCAGCCCAATATGAAGACGAGATATTATACTTTAATTGATTTTATTAGAGAAATTTGTTTACGACATACTATATTACCATCGCAATAATAAACAAAGACAAAGATCTGCTTTTAACTCTCAATTGCCTGATAAGAGAAATTATTCGGTGAACACCAAACAAGTTTTAAAAGATGTGAGAGATAAAATTTAGCAGGAAGTAAAAATATGAAGAGAATTCCTCGAACAGATGTGGTTGAAGGAGGAAGTAACAAATTAAGTGGTGCAGTGTTCAATTTCAGTACAAATCACTTGTAATCACTTGTGCGCAGGGGTATCACAGCGTTATTGAAATTATAGTGGTCAAAACCATCAGACACCCTATCGTTGGAAGTAGCCATAGAAAATATACCACCAAACCTAAGTCATTGATAATCATGAAGGGGGTTCCAGTAAAGACAGTTTACAAGGTTTTTATTGTTGTGCATCCAAAATGTTGGTGGAACTGGGCTACCACCGGGATGAACAGACGAAACATGATGATTAATGACGACTGAAACCTTTGTACAGTTAAGAATAGTGAAAGAAAAAAACTCATAATTTACGAACATAACTCAAAGTTTATTTGAAACTGAAAAAATAACGCTGGGTGGCATGGTATAGAAGACAAATTCTTGTTTTATCATTTACTTTAAAATGTATATTTCTTTGCGAAACGATCAAAAACCATCAAAGGAGATAAGTATTAAGTAAAACGTCATTGTAAAATTAATAGAGAGTGGGTTTAATGATTTAAATTTTACAGAAGTTGGAGGACGATTTCTACAGGAAAATCTGTGCGATCCCAGCAGGAATAAAATCTTTAGGTAACATCGAAGAGGCAATGATTAACTAAAAAGTGGAAGCCTATTTATAAAATAAGGAAGATAAGAGGTTGGAATGTGATTGTTAGGTTAGCTAGAACAAGCAGTCACTGAGAGGGTCGTTATTTAAGAAAATACAGAATGAGTGGAGAGCAGACAATACGAGAAGACAGGAAATACACAATGGCTGATTGACTAAGGGGTTCTCATATATTTTACTGATTTGAAGAAGGGAGGTATGTTGAAATATATATACCTGCCTCTATATACTATACCTATACCTCTGCTCTCTACTACTACTATCTCCTTTATATATATCTTTCTCTCTCTCTCTCTCATCCTCTGTATATACTATATCAGTCGGTGAACGCCTATGCAGTCACTGGTCATCAAACGGACTCACCAGATCAGTGCAGATGGGGTTGGAGAGATCAGAAAATTAACGGACTTGCACGTGCGGATCAAAAAAAGTTTCTGCTCTTTTGTTTCCGCACCTTTTTGAAAAAAGGAAAGTATGGTTTACTTGTTAAAATTCTGTGGATTTACAATAAAAATATAAATTTTATTTTGGTTATAACTAAATTTATAACGCAGTCGAACATTGTTTTGTACATTAAACTTTATTAATATCAATACTCATATTGTTCATATAATATTAACATTTAAATTCGATTTTATGATTGATCAGTATTATAAATATATAACTTTTAATTAATTATATTTTACTATATAACTGGCAATATCTAAATTAATTCCACTTATTAATAAACCACACACATATATATATATATATATATATATATATATATATATATAATAACCTATATATATATATATATATATATATATATATATATATATATATATATATATATATATTTATATATATATAGCTACCGAGCTGATACGTAGCATTAGCATCGACTCTGCATACAGGCGTGGAAACTTTCATGGAATCTACTAAAGTCTTGAACGAAAGACCTTTGACAGGGTGGTCAAAAATATTTCAA
>JABUQX010047741.1:0-12500 GCA_015478945.1 Trachelipus rathkii
GAATTATTTTTTTTATTCAAATTATTCGTAATCGGGAAATTTATGATAGTTAATGTGCGTAAAGTTATTGGACATGCCGGAAGTTTTTGTTAGAAAGTACTATGTTAATGTACGAACAACACGCTTTGTCCTACCGCTCTACCGCGACTACTCGTGTTGGGATCTGGGGTATGAGTAATTTTCCCCCCCCCCGTCACGACCAAGCGTCTGTATTTGAAATAACTTCTTTCTTCTAAAAGATATCTCTCACGAACCTTTGCCTTAGTGTAGTTTTGTTGGTTTTTCAGAGTTGATGATTGGATGTATGTGTGGTGGTAGGATAGGGCCTGGATCTTAGATAGTCTCCTCGTGAGCAAGTGCATCCGCGGGGGTGCCTCTAAATGATTTTTAGTTTTATTGTTAATTTAGTTTATTGTATTGTTATTTATCTTGGTGTAGTCTATTTGGTAATTTTATATTTTTGTTTGCAGTTTGTACTCCCCGTCTTGCCGGTGCCTTGACGCCGTGTCGCGCGTACCCGGCTGTTGTCGTGGTCGCTCCTTCCTGCACTGCACTCTCCCGTTCCAGGTGCCATGCCCGTGCCGGGAGTGTTATTGCGCCCGGCCCTCTCTACTTAACCCCCCGCAAGGCCCCCCCGTCGACCCCACTGGTGTGTTCAAAAAGAATTAAGCATATATTTCCATTGCCTCCCCAGCAATGATAATTTAGAGCCGCCGAAATTTTAATTTTTAAGAGATGATCAAAATAGCCACCAAAAATAAATTTTGTTAAGTTTAAAATGCACAAAAAACAATGTCTCCAAGCCATAAATCCCGCCAAACAACATACAACAACCGTTAAATTCAGAGCAACTTCCTGACTCCCCACATGTTAGATGATAATCTTTCGAAAAGTGTGAATCAGGTTAGATTCTTTGTATGCTATGTTAGTCTATCTGATATACGTTTGTTACTTATATGGACTTTGTTAAACCTAGGTTAGCATAGTATTATTTATGGCATTAAGTTGAAATGTGCTTAAGGTTTGTCGTTGTGCAAATTATTAAAGATTTAGTTCAGTTTGTGATCGCTATGTTAGGATTTATTTAAATAGGGCTTCTATTACTTTGGTTACGTTGATTATATTTACTATCGATTAAGCCCCTGTTAAAGAACGCTTGCATTTCTTATGTTATGTTCTATCCTAAATGATGCTCAGAATATCTGCCTTGAAACAATGATGGAATAGATCAGGTAGGTGGCCAGCTGGAGGGAGCAGATATGGTAAGGCGGAGAAGTGATTTGACTTCTGATATTACTGATTTACAGCTTTAGGGTTGTAAACATACAAATTTTAGTAAAAAATTATGACTTTAGATCAATAATCAATCAGATATATTCAAGGAGGGGTGGTGAGGAGAGGTAGGGTGATTGGTTTGATTTACTGATTTACTAATTTGTAATGCTAGAAACATAACATTTTAGTAAAATATATTGAATATAGTCAAACTCAAAATAGACTCCATTGAGGACGTGAGGAGGGGAGGGTGCAGGTGGGTGGCTTATGATTTTAACTTGATTTATACTGCTTTTACGGGTATTGTAACACATAGACAGTTTTTACAGTAAAAATTAATCACTTTTTTAAACAACATAGACAATAAAAAAGTTTATACAAAATATGATTGAATCAATAGATCAATAGGTAAGGTGGATGGAGGGTAGGAGGGTAGGGTAGGCTGTGTTTGATATATTTACCTGATTCTCCTCTGGATATACTATTTATCTAAGCTTATTTTAATGTAACATATTAAATTTTAAGTATCATATATGTTTGATATCAATAAAATCATATATCATTAAGATCATCGGATGGGGTGGGGAGGTGCTATCTTTGAATCATTATTAGATTCTACTCGAATACTTTAACCCCTCGATTCTCATCTGGCTCATGCTGAAGAACGCGACTTTTTTACCGGTTTATAAAAACATGCAAAGCCACTAAATCATTTGTAGTAAAAAAAATGTTTTAAAAAACATGAAACAAAAATAATATAGAAATTGTTAAAAAGAATAAGATAATTTAAAAAAAAAGGAAATAACAAGTGTTCCCACAGGCTCATTCATAACTGTTTACAAACAAAATTAAAACAAACAGAAATGTAGACAACAAAACAAGCAGAAAGATATGAATGAACCTTATAAAAATAAAATAGAAACAATATATTTTAGTTGACGTTTAATGAAAAGACAACGAGACTTCTTTGTAATCAGAAAATAGAGTGTCTGTGTAGACGAGCTAACGTTATGTTTACCTAACTTATCATGCATTTCTCGGGGGCGATCCCGCTCCCGGGGGAGGCGTCCCCTGACCAGCACCTTTGCGAACTTACATCACCTCAATATCTAAAACCTTACTATCACATTGTATTTTGATACAATCATGGGACTAAACGAATATTTATTAACTCAAGCACCGCACCGGCTCCAGCACCGGTGTCGTTGTCACTCGACTCTCTGACCTCGATTCCTTCTCCGACTTTTCTTCTGCTGACTACGCCCCGCACTCCCGCATCCCGTAATCCTTTCTCCAGATTTCAGACTTTCCACGATCGTTTCCCATTTTTACGGGGCCAACACCCCCTCCTTGGTGGTGCATTGAACAACGTAACCTGTCTGCGACACCAGCGTTAACGTCACCCCTATGGGGCGTTGTCAAGTTTTGAGGACGATACCTATCTACGCACACACTCACCGTTCTGAGAGTTGTTGTGCGGTGCGTGCGGTGCGGTGCGGTGCGGTGCGGTGCGGGCCTTTGGATCGCACCATAACGGCTATGATATATATATACCTATACCTATACTTATATATAGTAATTATATAAATTTAGTATTAATATATCATATATTATATATATATATTATTATTATCTCATATCATATATACCTATATATACTTTTCATTTTTATTTTTTTTATCTTTTTTTCTTATGTTATTGTGATTTATAGTTTTGGTTTTGTTTATCTTTTATTTATATCTTATTTTTTATTGCTTTATTTATTTATTTAATTTTTTATTTTTGTTGTTTGACTTACTTTTTAATTTTTTTTTATCTTTTTATTTAATTTATTAAATTATTTATTTAGTTTATTTATATTATTTTTATTTCATGTTTTTTTATCTTTTTATTATTTTCGACAAAAAAAATGTTATTTTTTTCAGGGGTGTCAGCGGGAAAGAGGCCACAAGAGCTATAAAATTCCCTCACGCCTGGGACGGAATTAAGGATTCCTTGTCTCTTTGTAAATAATCACTCACGTTCCGGCCTCCAAAGTCCATGAATGTTGATATGACACAGCTTCACACGTGCTATTCTCATAGACCGTCACAGTATTTGTCTCGACCTATCTAGTATCATTTTCATTCACTGATATAATACTATAGTATATATATATAACTACTATAGTAATGTATATATATATATATATCTATTAATTATTTATATATATTAGCTATATACCCTATACTATATATATATTAAATATAACATATTAATTAATATATATATGTACTATATATATTATATATACATTATTATTATATTACTATATATACTATATATACTCCTATTATCTTATTATCGTAAACAAGTAATAGCTTAGAGGCATTAGACAATAGCGACAATTAGACAAAATTGAGTAATTCTGTGGTTAGGATAGGTCGATGGGTTATATGAGAGCGATGATGATTAGATGAAATATATTATGAATAGTAACAAGTGGTATGACATTGTTTTATTAATACTAGGTGTAGTTTCACTATGTTTATTTATTCTCCACTATTAATAGTATGGTGATTTATTATTTTTCATTCTTTCACTAGTATTTTTTTTCTTTTAAAATGATTAGAATATTGAATAATGAAAGGTGATCTTTTTTTCTTTTTGGTAAACTCTCTGATATAGCTATAAATTTCTAGCTGAACTGCGTAATGTGTACACCTAATTAAATTTGTTATTTTGTTTCACAGTATCGTCAATGTTATTTCAACAAAATAAGATTGAAATTGTCTAGGAAAACTCCCTGCAGCAGAGGAGCTCAAAGCTTAAATAGCTTTACAAGTTTCGTTTCTTCTTTTTCAGACTCACCACCGACCCCACCTCTTGCTTCCTCCATGATTAATCTTAGGAGTTTGAATATCCATGAAAAGTTATGTTACATGTACCATATAGATAGTTAAGATAATTGAGCGCTATATCACTATATCATATGGCATACCGCCCTTTATATTATTATATATATTTATATATATATATAATTATATATAATATATTATATCATATATATATAATATATAATCACTATGACTATATATATCTATTATATAATATATATATACTAATATATTTATACTAGTATATATTATATTTATATATGGTCAGCCTCTAGAGGAGCCACAATCCATTATCTCAAAAACTAACACAGCTACCGGGAAAAGGACCTTAACATTGGGCTGCGGGATGCTGGTTCTAACTTTTAGCGGCGTAAAAAAAAAAATAAGAAAAAAAAACAAAAATCAAAAAATTCAAAAAATACATATCTAATAAAATTATGTTAAACCAAATTGTACTTAATAAATTTGTTAGTTAGTGAAAATGTAAAACCATAAACAAAATCATTTGTTTAATAATTATAATTAATTATTGTATTGGTAAAACGCCTATTTAGAGACCTTTTTATTTGGTTTACTCGTTAATAAATAGAACTTTCTATTAAATTTTGGCTTTTTTATAAAGAAGGTAACAATGTACACTTAAATTGGATACTATTTTTTGGGGGGGAGCTGGAACATAGTTATATATATATTAATATATAATATATACCCCTATATAATATAATATATATATTAATATAGGGTATAGCTATAAAAAAAATAATTTACTATATATATACTATTATTATAAATACTACTATATATAATTATATATATATTATTTGTAAAGGTATTAACACGGCAATGTACGGGGGCTCGAGCCGACGGGGAAACAGGGGGGGACGTCCCCCCTGTGTTACCCCGTCGGCTCGAGCCCTACATTGCCGGTGTAATACTTTACAAATAATATATATTTATATATTATTTTTTCTATATATACTATATTATTATATTTATAGTTATATCTATATATACTATACCTTATAAGTAATTATTATATTTTATATAATATCTTGTTCCAGCTCCGCCCACCATGAGAGAAAGTAGCCAAGTTTTTTATGTTTATATTGGGGTTTTTTGTTTCTGTGTCTTATTACATTTTCCTAACTAGCATTTTCAAGAAGGATTCCAAAATGTATTTCTTTTCCCTGTAGCTATTGTACCATTTTTCGCGATACTGCATCTTTTTTAATAGTTTCCTAACTGGTAAAATTTTGCCCAGGAATCACACAAGTAGTTTTTCATTTTCCTGTAGACTATTCGTAAAAGTTTGTTGAGAATTGGATTGTGGTTCTTTATGAGGTGGGCCTATACTATATATATTAATACGCTTATAATAATATATAATATATATAATTTATATATAATATATATATATATATATATATTTATATTATATATATTATTATAATCATATATATTATATAATATTATAGTATATCATAGTAAAACTGCTGTTATATATATATATAAATATATATATATATATATATATATTATATCTATATATATAATATATATATACTATATATATTTATATTATTCTATATAGTATATTATATATTATATACTATATATATATCAGCGGGGACTCGTGTATAGGAGCGATAGAGCGACCGCTCCTCCTTCATTAAGCGTAAATTCTGTAATTATAACTAAAACACCATGGTCTTTCAATTTTGATAAATAATCAAGAATAAATAGTAAAAATGTCTTTGTAATAAAACAGACGATGATTTACGTCTGAACAATAATAAATTTTCAATAAATCATACTGTATTAGTTGGATGTAGTTTTTTTTTGATTTCTATTTATAAAGAAGACGGGAAGCGGTGCGAAAATAGTCGATTTTCGCTCCAGTCTTGAACCTACAAAAAAAAATATGTATGTAAAAATCATTACGTCTGGCCAGCAAGGTATCGAAAGAGGGTGTAAAATATATCTAGTTTTGGGCGACGCGATTAGGTAATCCGTCTTGTAAAATTGTTGTAACCAGCGATTATTAATTGCGATATTTTTTATAATATTATGATGATTGAATTTATTATTATTATCATTATTATTATTATATAATATTAACTTTTACATTTATCAAGCTTATTTTTGTTATTAATATAATGTATTTTGTTTTATTAATTTCATTAATTAAATATATATATATATATATAGTGAATATATATATATAATACTATATTTATATAATATATGTATATACTATATATTAATATATATATAATATATATTATATACTAAATATTATATATATATATACATAATATATATATATATATATATATTATATTTATATATATATATATATATATATATATATATTCCAAAAAGTGGAGACTCTCGTTAGAAAAAAGTCCTTTGAAACCTTTAATTCACATCTGTTCAAGGTTTAATGCTCTGTATTAGATGAAATTATTGGGAAATAATATGCTACTTTTTTAAACAAGAATTGACAATTTATTCCCATTTTTAAAAAAAATTCCCTTTCACTTCTGACTACTTTGCAGTTTCAAAATATTCGAAATGAAAGCAAACAAGTAGGGAACCACAGAGAACAAGAGGAGATTTGAAACGACTTATTGATCGATCTAACTTTTTGTATGTTTGGTGCACCTCTTTATCGCCAAATAATGCCACACTACGATTGTTTCTTAATAAACAAAATTCAATGTTCTGTTATTGAATATTCTCATAAAACAAGCTGTGAGTCAACTACAATTAGAATTAGAAATTAAAAACAGTATACCATCATAGAAGTAATATGATGAACGTTTGAATGTTTGTGAGCGTGAGAGACCTGTTTAAATGCTTCCAATTACTACGAATTTGAAAGAGCTGCTGCGTATGAAAGTGGTGTGACATAATAATATTTCGGTCTAAAGAGAGGTTTTTCTCTAGTTCAACTTAGTGTCTACTATACTCAATTTTAGAGCGGGTGACCTTTAATTTTTTATAGAACCCTGATTTCCAAGTTGCATTTAAAAAGAAGTAATGTTTATCCATTTTTTTACATCTTGAGACACAATCTGACTTGAGTTAATATTTAGTGAAGATTTTTAACCCGAAAAAGAGCTTCTTGATTCTTTTAAGTGCATTATGGAAATAGATCGGATCAGACTTTTTGAAGAATATTAAGGTTGTTTAAGAATTTTAAATATATATCTCCAATCAGCATTTGTTGAAGCCTGAAAGATGCTTTTGTAGATTTAAAGAGTTAAAATCGTTTATTTTCGGAATATCAATGGGGCAAGAAGAACTGGAAATGACTAGTTGCCGCTTGCACTGAAGATATTGTTCCACAATTTCGTTTTTGACAAATCTTGTGATTGACTTATTTGCAAGTCAAAAACGAGAGGAATGGACTTCAGCTACAAATTATAAAAATTTACAATTTAATTATAAATAAGTAATTTATTATTTTTATATTTTATTTTAAATCATTCGCAACATGTCTTTTTATTTTTTTTACCATACCAGTAGGAATAGATGCAGAGGTCACTGTTTTACATTTTTGTTTATCGTATATATATTATATATATATATATATATATATATATATATATATATATATATTATATATAATTTATATATATATATATATATATATATATATATATATATATATATATATTATTTATTTATATATATTATATTATATAATATAGTATAATATATATTATATATATATATATATATATATATATATATATATATATATATATATTATTATATTTATATATATATATATATATATATATATTATTATTATATTATATTATATATTATATAGTATATATATGATTATAATATATATATATATTATATATATATATATATATATATATATATTAATATATATAATATTAATAATTATTTATATATTAATTTCATAATAATTATATTATATTCTATATATATAGATAATATAATAATTAATTAACAGTACGTATATAGATATATATATATTATTATATTAATAATTATATATAATTATAAATATTAATATATATATATTATTATATATATATAATATAATATAATATATATTATATAATTATTAATATATATATATATATATTTTAATATATATATATAATTATATATATATAACGGTATAATATATACTGTATATATAATATTACTATAAATATCAGTATATATATATCGTTAATTATTTATATATTAATTATATATATTTATTTATATTATATATAATTATAATTATATCTATATATATATTAATATATATAATATTATATATTATATATATATATATAATAATATATATGATATATATATTTGTATATAATTAATAATATATATATAATTATATATATAATTATTTATATATACATATTATTAATATATTATATATATATACTACTGATTATATATAAAATATATAATATTATATTAATATATATTTAACTTAAATATTAATATTATATATGATATATATAATAGTATAAATCAATATAAATTAAGTTTATATATAATTAATAATATAAATTAAATTAATTATATACATATATTATATATATTAATATTATATAATTAATATATAATTAATTATATATATATATATATATATATTTATATATTAATATTAATTATATTATATTATTATTAATATATATAATATTCATATATATTATAATATAATATTATTATATATATATATATATATTATATATATTAATATATATTATATATATATTTAATATATTATATATATTAAATATTAATATATATATTATATATATATATATATATTATATTTATATATTATATAATATATATTAATATATATATATATATATATTATTATATTTATATTATTATATATATTATAATATATATATAATATATTATTATATATAATATATTAATATATAAATATATATATTATTATATATAAGTACATATCGTTTTGTACTCATGTGGGTTATTTATATTATAAAGCGGCGTTTTATGGGCTCACTACTTTTATAGAAACAGGAACTCCCTCTCAGTAAATGAGGTTTGTTTAAGTTAATCTTGTTCGGTATATATTACATAGTGAACGAAACAAAAAATTTTTCGTTAGTAAAGGAGATTTTATCTGAATATTTTTAGTATTCAGTATTATATCAGGTAATAGTGTTTTTACACTAATACTCAAATACATACACATCATTCACTAACAACCATTAATGCCATAAACTCAATATACTAATCGAACAGTCTATTTATTCACTATAAATATACACAAAATCACTACTTCTCTATAGCTTATCTCTCTCGCATTGTGAAAAGTCCGAACAGTTACATAGGATGCAAAACCTTAACGCACTATTTACGGTGGTCAAGCAATCTCACGATATACGTCGCTGCTGAATCCGAGGACTGCTATCGAGGCCTAAATTAATTCTCATGCTACCTTCTCAACTTGGTACATGAATAAACCATATCAAATAATACTTCTGTGCTCGACCAAATTACTTACTGGATATAAGAGTAGCTACTGTGGTAAGGTAATTATAATTATAATAAAGTATTAAAATAATTTGGCTGGCAAAATATTATTCTTAATATCTTATTGACTTACAGGTAGTCTCATTTTATAGTGCACTGCTCTAAAATGAATTTTATAAATAATAAATAATTTAATAATAAATTAAATATAATAATATTATACTTATATTTTATAATATTATAATTGTAATAAATTATTATTAATTTGATTTAAGTCATGTAAATAAGTATTACCATTCTACACTCTTAGTATTTTTATTTGACTTATTAGCAATATAATTAAAGTATATCTAATATGTCTCCACTACAAGCGGACTAATAACTTATTTACCATCGCATCTGTTTAGTGACGTGTCTATACCTAACATATCTTCAATTGAGCTGTTCTTCTTCACCCATACCCAAGTTGATAGATCGCAAACTAGTTTTGTGTGCATTCATTATTCATAGGTTGCCCATCCTCACAAGACCTTTTCCTTTCCCCTTATCACTTCGAACTCGAGATTTGTGTGGGTACTTCTTCTCATATGAATAGGATGGGAGGAGCACATAAACATTCAAATAGATATTTTAACTCCTCTAATCGATCTCTAAGTGAACAGTTAATTAAGCAGTATACACACACGCATTACTCTGAGACAGTCGTAGACCTCTCATAGCAACGAATAGTTCATTGGGTCAGGATATACACCTCGGGCGGAACGCGCTAAGATATTAAATTTAACAAGACATTTGAATATTACTGTTTTCGTTCTATATCAATGCCTTTTCCTCACGGCAATATAAGTGATTGACTTACCATTTCTGTAATTTGTCTTATCCTCTTCCTACTCCGAGTAGCAGTATACTTGACATTTAATAGATTCATAGTATGAGGCTGCTCTTTCTTCTCTCGGGGTTACAAATCCTATGTTCCGACTTAGAATATATATTAACCGCTCAGCTTTAGGATCTTATATCATTGATATAATAGTCTTTTTCGCTTCAGCATAGCTTCACACTATACGCCCATATACTCGTACTTTCTCTGGAACCTTTTATCTGAGCTATATTGAAGGGGACGTTGCGAATCCGTTTCTTGTGGTGCTAACTATGTACTATAGGAGTCGAAGTTTCTTGAACCTTTGAGTAGGAGGACTGCTTTCGATGTCCCTATTGTTGCACACCTGTGATATAAGGGATGGAGGGGATCCGCTATTAGGATCGAATACGAAGGTTAGTATTTGATAACACGAGGTCATGTCCAGTCGTTTCAAACATCAATCTTGTCTTCGCTGTTTCATACCCTAGCAAAAATCCAACCTTTATGTGTTCGATAGGAGCGAGTTTTTGATATCCAGTATGGACTCAACCTCTACACTATAGAGGTAGGAGATCGATTGCCGATTTACGTGACATCGGTGAAATTAACTAACCTGCACGTTCTCACTCAGAACCTATTCACCTATCTTTCTTCCCTTATGGAGCACCGAGATATGTTAATTATGGTACACAGCGCACTTTTGCAATCACTCGTCAAACTAATGCAGAGGCATCATCACAGATATCAGTCGCTTGTGAATCTGCTTTGCATATCAGAAGGCATAATTTCTCAGGGATTAGAGGAGAAAGCAGGCTAAGTCGGGCTTATTCAGCTAAACTCATAGATAAAAGGATTGCGCACCATAATCACTCAATTCTAACTCATCATCTGACACGTCATTAACAATATATATGCATCTTGCACAAAGCATCTCTAATAAACTTAGGTATGTAATGCTCGCTTTTTCTACCACTTATTTCTGCTTCTGTCGGTCATGATGTAGAATACTCTACGCTTATGATGTGTAAACGGCTTAAACTCTTCTTCAAGAGATTCGTCACATTTTTCATCTAGTTACTTCTGAACTTACTGAGAATGATTTCTGTGCATCGCCTCACTAGCGTGAACATTTGGCTTCATACCTTCTACCTACAGGCTTTTAGCTTGGATATGTTAACCTGCCTTGACACTCTGTTCAAAATTAGATCTGGACATTCTGCATTTCGTTGCAGCGGTAAGTGGAGTAACTGAGTATATCTATGAGTGTTCGATGGAAGGCTAGTGGGTCGAGTGATATGGCATTCGTAAAGACACCCGTGTTCTGAGGGAGTGTCTTACGGATGAGACTAGGCACGACTCCTCTTCACTTTTCGTATGCAAGCGATTTACAGTATGGACTAATGTGCTAGTTAATCCTTGCTAACATTTCCTATCAGTGCCTCGAAAAGCGACGGTATATGTTCAATTCACATCATAGCGTACCATATAAGTGCGAAAGACTCGCTCTGACTGTGCCTTGTTTATCCTCTTGTGCTTTTCACTCGTTGCTATTTATGCTTTATCATTCGGAAATGCTTTCGCTACTTGTATTTACTAGATAGTGCCACCATACTAGACTACTGGTGTCTCATTGTAGATTAACACATAATTACTTTAACTCATTACTTACAGTTCCCTGAGATGTAATTTTAACTAGGAGTTCTCCTTCCCTTCTCCATCTTTTCGATATTTATTCAGTAATTGAGCTTTTAGAGCTCAGATGGGTCAACTAGTAGACATGACTCTATCCTTATCTTGGCTGATATATAATGTGGTCTTGTTATTGTCTTCACGCGCAGAATCTAAATTGGGGGTCCTCTATGTGTGGCTTAGCAACATACGTCTATATCCAAAAGAGCTTATTGATCGGTATGGCCATGGCGTGCCGATTGTGACTCATAATTAGCTCCCTCTGTTCCTATAGGGTTTGCTCGCCTTTTCTC
>JABUQX010047741.1:17500-27500 GCA_015478945.1 Trachelipus rathkii
GAATTTTCAATTTTTGAAAATCTATGTTTTTGACATTTGTCGAAACTCCTCTTACAATTTTTTTCGAAATGACTTTAAACTTGAAATATACAAAGATTGGATTATTATCTAAAAAGTATTGGAGCGAAATTTTGATATTTAACCCCATATCTGAGCAATGGTCGATTTTCAAAACCTATTATTTTTGGGTTTTCAAATTGAAAAATTGGCATATTTTTTTCTGTTTATCCGATCTGCATTAAATTTTCAGGACATTTGAAATCGAAGGAGATGCACATTTTTTATTTAGATAACTTCTTTGTATATGCTGGTAGTTTGCATTTGTTTATTGAACAAATTTAACTTCTTTTTTTTAAATTTAAAAAAAAAAGCTTATTTTTCGAGTATACAGAAAAATTATCTTATAAGTAAAAAAGGTGTATTCGCCCGACGTAACAAGCCGGAAAATTTGATGTTGATCGGATAAGCGAAAAAAGATATATCATATTTCAACTTTTTTCAAATGTTTTTAATGTTTATTAAAATCTTAGTGTTTAATTGTCATATACGCTATAAATATAAAACAAAATGAAAATCGGATAAGAAAAACATATGAGTTTTTTTTACATTATTATCTTAAGTGCACTTAGCTCCCGGAGTTTGGTCCTTTCCCGATCGCTTTTTAGTTGTAGTGATATTATATATTATATATATATTATATTATATTTATATATGAGTATTTAATATATATATATATATATATATTATATATCATATATATATTTTATTATATATATAGATGAATCTACAGATATAATAATTTTGGCAATATTTTATAATGGACGTTTCCGGTATATAACGTTACCCATTTTAAGTCCTTGTAATGAAAATAAAAAAATTTTTATTTTTTAATGCAAAAAATATAAAAAGTGAAGGAATGTAAAAACTGTAATACAATGAACTGAACACATATGTAAATTTAAATAAATAAATAACGAAAAAAAAGCACCTAAGATTGAGTTAGGTTTATTTACAGAGAAGACGAAATGCAACTAAAAGCTACGAAAATTTGTATAAATGCAGAAACAAAAAACAAAAGTTACCTGGGTTGGAATATATAGTACAAATTATATAATTTGAATGAACGGAGGATTGGGACTGATTGGACACCCTTCGGCGTTTTAATTCAAAATGTAGAGAGACTCAAGAATTTTTCTTGTTGAGTTGATCATTGGCAGGGGATAGGGAACTGAAATTTTTTTGTACAATAGGTGATTTTTTGAAAGGCTGATTGCGATATGGAGGGTTACTCTGGGCTTGTGGATAGGTAAACCAGTTCTAATAAAACTCCCCGGGTGTTTCGAGTTCTAGTAAAGTTAGAGGCCTGTATTTGGCACGTAGCGGCACGTTGCAGTCGCACACTTGATGACAAATACACTAGATGGCAAGGACCTCTATATGTAGAAGGAAGAGAATCTTATGTGAAAATATTTGTATAGCTGTAGTTATTTAATAGGAAATGAAATAAAGCGAGCAAAAGTAAAAGCATTGAATAGAGTGTAGGAGTTGTAGAAAGGGGGTGTTAATAGCTGACAGAATGGGTCGAAGTGGAAGGTCAGGTTTGTTAGTTTTAGGGAGGCCATACAGGTTTACGGTGCTAGGACGAAGAAGCGGATTTTGTTAGATAGATAACTTTTTAGGGACGGTTTGGGCACTTGAACATTAGGGCGGAAATGGTTACTAAGAAAGTCGTTTACTAGGTTTGTAATAGTGTTGTGAGGAAAGAGATTGCAAAAGGCAAAATGGGAGCAGGTATTGATTTCAGGTGGAAAGACACGCATGAGAGCATAAGTTAAAGGCACGGAAAATTTTTGGCATTGTAGTGAAGAAAGTTTGTATTTGGAGGGGAGAAAACTAAAAAAAAAGACGTAATGTTGTAGATTAAGGATTTTCTGTTTAAAGAGGTGAAGAAGGAACCATTGTTGAGAGTAATTAGTGTGTCAAGAAAGGGTAAAGAAGTTAATTTTGCATGTATCTACAGTAAAGAGGATGTTGTATGTTGGTTGTTAAGATAGTTTAAGAAAAGGGGCATGAAGGGGATCCCGGAATGTAACAAAACATTATCGACCATAGCGTTACAAATAAGGGGTTTGAATTCCAGGGGGCAGTTCTCTAACAAATTTGCTCGTGAATAACATAAAATGCAGTTTTGCGAAGGCTAGCCGAGTGGGGTCGCTCCATGGCCATACGGTAATTGGAGTATAGTTCTGATCAAACAGAAAAACGGTGTCATGCTGTAAAGGGTAGGAGTTGTGAACTGAGATTTATTATACCCGTCAGTAAGAGAGCAGAATCTAAAGAATTGTCAGCAACTCGGCGTACTCGTACGTCGCCCACCCTGAACAATGGCGCCGAAACGAAATGTTGAAGATTTTACTCTGAAGATGGGAATGCTTGGTGAAAGAGAGTTGAACTTTCGAACTGGTCATGTGGCAAAATTGCGGAAAGAGAGGAATGTCTATGAATTTAACAAATCAAAGGATATGTTAATGGTACGTAAATTGGTTAGAGAGTAATAGGTTCTTGTAGGGAGAATAATTGTAGCAAGTTTGTCAGGAGGGAATGTTAATAGCTGACAGAATGGGTCGAAGTGGTAAAGGTCAGGTTTTTGTTCAGTCTTATAGGGAGACCATACCAAAATGACACGCCGACTGGTCAACACTAGAGGCATGGAGATGTGCATCGGGTAGGGACCGATCGGGGTGCCGTGGTCGGGGGACCGGAGGCCAGGGAGAGTTCAGTTAAGTAATATAAAAATATGTCAAAACCTGAAAGCGTCTAAGAAACAGAATTAGGATGAAATTAAATATAATTTAATTAATTAGTAATTTTCAATTTGTTTTATAGTTTTCTCCCTCAGCAACAATACAACACTGCTTCCCTACAATTCAAATTTTCCGTGCCTTCTAACTTATGGCTCGCTCATGGTGGCTCTTATCCACTTCAAATACGAAATACTGTCCCATTTTCGCTTGTTGCAATACTCTTTTCTTACACAACTATTACATGAAGCTAAAGGTGAACGACTTTCTTAATAACGCAATTTCCCCCATCGGAAAATATTTCAATGCATCGAATCCAAACCGGTGGCGCTTAAGAAGAGCCATTCTCTATCTATAAAATTCGGTTTCTTCGAGTCCAAGACGCAAAACTGTGAAGACTCTCAATCACCCTCTAATCCATGCTTTTCCTTTTGCTCCACATTTATTTTCATTGCTATTATTAACCACAGTATTTCAAATATTTTTCGCTATAAGATTCTCTTCCTCTACATATGAGGTCTTCATTAGTGTATTTGTATAAGTGTGCGGACTGCAACGTTCACTACGTGGGCCAAACAGGCCTCCAACTTTACTTGCGGATCTCGAAACACCGAAGGAGTTTTCTTAATAGAACTGGTTTAATCCTATCACAGACCCCAGAAAACTCCTCGCATAGTAACTCCCTTTCAAATGAATCACCCTATTGTAGAAGCAATCTCGGTATCTGCTTTGTGCCTTTGCTGTGTTTGTGACATAACGTTTCATGAGCCTTCATCTCCAGTTTTGATTAAAAACGCGAATTAAAATAAGGAACTGTTTTGGTTCACCTTCTTCACTCATTAGTTTATATATATTCCCAACCAAGTAACTTTGTTTTTTGTTTTCTCACTGTAAACAAATTTTCGTAGCTTTTAGTTTTGCATTTCGTCTTCTCTGTAAAATGAACTAAACTCAAAGTCTTAGGTATTTGTTTTCGTGTGATTCATTTATGTTAAAATTGACACATGGTGTTCAATTCATTGCTATTGACAGGTTTTTGTATTATTCATTTTATTTTTTTTGTTTATAACAGAATATATGATCTATTTTTTATTTCAATTTGCACTTGCTGTTGAGGGTAACGCTAAATCCCGAAACGTTCATATATAATAATGTTTGACAACTTATGCTTCATCTTCTTATTCATCTTAAATGCTCAGTTCCCTAATAACTAACATCTTATTGGCAAACTATATATTGTATATATATTATATATATATATATATAATATTGTATATATATATATTTATATAATATAATATATACTATATATAATATATTATTATATTATAAATATATATATATATATATATAGTATCCGTTTATTTGATTCTTCCATAGGAACTTGAAAACTACTCAGAAAATGTTACTAGGATGAAATTTTTAATAAAAATAATTTGTAACGCATTAAAAAAATGAAGCAATTTGAATAAAGGAAAAGGGAAATGTTCTTCCCAGCTATTTTTAGTTGTTAGTTTTGCCTGGCTTCTATGAAGACGAGGTTTTAGCCATTTTGACATCTCAAGGTCATTGTTTGTATTATCTCTGAAACGTGCATATATAGCACATTCCAAACTTATGGAAACATATATTTGTTGCTCATTTTTGGTCTTACTGTTGAATCGTTTGGAATATTCATAGGGAGTATGAATTCCCATACCCAATTTCCCCTGTACCACAGGGTAATTATAGGAAGGAGAGCGGAGACCCTGGACTTATCCTCTTGCGAACTTAAAAAAGTTTTTGCTAAAAAGTGTTTTTGAACTGCTAGCAAGTCAATATTAGGAAAAGTAATTAAGTATTAAAAGTAATTAAGTAATTATTATTCACTGATCTAGATCTATTTTCAATTTCGACTATTTAATCAGCTTCTGAAGAAAATAATGCAAATGAGACTGAACTTTGGCTGGCAAAAAAATTATCCTTATAACCTTAGTGGACTAATGACTTCAGGTAAAATTTAAAACTTTTCGCAAGCTTATATGTTCGAGAGAATCACTGGTGTCACAGTCAAATTCAGATAAATGTGATATCATGGGTATTAAAATTGAAAAAATGTACTGATAAAGTAAAAGTTACAGACTAACGTTTTTGACAGTTTTTGGCAATAACTTAAATTCTGTCATGCCAGTTTTGTATCGATTGAAAGAATTATTTTCTCTACTTTTGGTCTTGTTTCTTGAAAAGTTTGAAATAGACTTGGGTCAGAAAAAGCTCAAAAACTTGTAGGGATATATAAATATCTAAGACAGGCTAGACAGCCAGATCTTTGCTGAAAATCAAAATTTCGTCTTTAAAAAGAAAACAACTTACTAGTAATATTCCAGATAGCGTCATTTCCATCGTTCTGCTGAAGACACATGGGGTGTCGGTGTACCCAGGGCGATACGCTTGTTTGCAGTGCCCACGCGTTGTTGAAAACGCAGTGAGGGGACGAGAGCATTGGTTTCGACTCTAAGTGATAAAATTCACTGAATATATCGAACGTCAAAAATATACTCGCCCTACCAATCAGTGAAAATGATTCACTAATGTTAGGCAGGGGAAACCTGTCAGAGATTTGTAAGAGTTGCGTTTCCGGTAGTATACTACTACTACTGCTCTTATTTTCCTTCCTGTCTTCTTATGGACTAGAAGAAGAGGAGAAAAACTAGCAGATGTGTTAGGCTCTATGTAATCGTTTGCTAAACAATCATCAACTCATTCGTCAATATACTCAAGATATTTATGGAAAAGGAGATAGGGCTTAGTATACACGTATGGGGAACTACCCTCCATTAGTTTAATAGCCTAACGGAATCTTGGGATAGTGCTATTGTATCTCTACTTTTAATGATAAGGTGAGCATCTCTTCTAGTTAAGATGTATTTCTAAAAACGTTTTTGTTAGTTTTTACTGGAAGCAGATAGTAAAATATCCCTGTAGACTTCTCTAATTTTTGCATCAGAAAGGTTCTTAGAGACAGTGACAGTGCTAACTGTGTCTGGTTTATATGCTTCAACTTGATTCTTGAGAAGAGGTGAAGCTGTACTAAGATGAGTATGAGGATCCATTTTGATGGCATCTGCATTCCAGTTGACTACTTCGAGCAGCATTTGTCCTTGTGAACAATTACTGAGGGTGTTTCCGAAGAAGAGTGTGTCAGAAGATAAGAAAGTTTTTCTATAATCCGCAATAAGAGCAGTGTTTTCTTGGGGAGATGCTCTGATATGAGATTCAGCCTTTACGGTCATCCATTGAGGTCAAAGTGTATACATCATATGCGATGCTGTCATTTATCACTACGTTAGTATTAATAGAGATGTTGCTTGAATAAAGGTTTTGAGGAAATGTCGAAAAGGTGTTCCTGATTCAAGATTGTCACCAATATGTACATTTTGAAAAAATGTTGAAAAGAGTGTTTCTGTTTTTGAAGAGTCACCAATATGTACATTTTGAGAAAATGTGTTAGTAGTTGGAGGAGGCCGAAGGGGATCTTGAGAAGATGTAGAGAGGACTTGAGGAAGCTGGAGAGAATTGTATTGTTTCACAATGGGTTGATGGACTATCGTAGTGGGGATTCACTATGCGAGATAGGTGTGACACATGGGTGGTCAAGCGTAATAACGTTTTCAGAGTTCTTTTTCAATATGCTTTTAGGCTTAATAGAAATTTTCTGTCTATTAAAATGTGATATTATTGCTTTTTGGTTTTGTGCTACTTGTTTGGAAATGAGGTCGGGCTCATTCTTTGAATTCTTTGCCTGTAACGGAGAAAAATAGTTAGTTAAGGTGATAGGAGATTGAGGATATTTACCTTGTATCTCAAGTTCTCGGGTTTTCCTGTGAAAGAGGAAAGTGTTTTGTTATGGGAGAAGGACCTTGGGAAAGGTCTCCTGAAGTAGGACCTTTTAATACTAAGGATAATAGTGGTATTCATAATGCTAATAATATCGTCGTCAGAATAAATATCGGTTGAGTCCATACCGTTACAAAATCTGTAAATCTCAGACATACCACGCGCATGACATTACCGTCGTACGCCTGGCAACGCTGAAGCATAATCGAGGTCACAGCCATAACGTATTATTGAAACTCTAGGTTAATGTGAAGTGTAGTAAGACGTAGAATTCTGTCCACGTATTTCTCCAAAAACCATGGGGTATTCGTTTCAAGAACAGGCGGAAATGATATTTACGTATGGAAGAGCTAACGGCAACGCTAGGGAGACCGCACGGTTGTATCGGGATACATACCCAGATCGAAGACAGCCAGTTCATACAACGTTCACTAGTATTTATCGACGATTGTGCGAGACCGGCGATTTGCAACCTGTTACCGCCAATCGAGGACGACCACGTGTGGTGCGTACACCTGCAACAGAAGAACGTATTCTGCGTGAGGTTGCAAGAGACCCCGCGGTCAGCACGAGATGTGTTGCCCACGACACCCGTGTGTCACAAAGCACTGTGTGGAGGACTTTACACGATAATGACCTGTATCCATACCATCTACAGCGGGTGCAGTGTCTATCACCTACCGATTTTCAACCTCGCTTTGCCTTTTGTCGATGGTTCCAGCAGCGTTCCATAGATAATGAGTTTATGTCGCAAATACTCTTCACAGATGAGGCTACCTTCGGTAAAAATTGTATTACAAATATTCATAACACCCACCTATGGTCTGCGGTGAATCCACATGGAGCTGTGCAATCAAGGCATCAGCGTCAGTTTCGCATTAATTTATGGGCAGGAATCCTTGGGGATCATCTTATCGGTCCATATGTCCTTCCTTCTCGCCTGAATAGCCAAAACTATCTGCAGTTTCTAAGGAATACCTTGCCCACTCTCCTCGAAGATATTCCGTTACGTGTACGACAAACCATGTGGATAATGCATGATGGAGCTCCGGCCCACTTTAGCATGCCTGTTCGGAGGTATTTAAACGATACATTCCCAGACAGATGGATTGGTAGAGGAGGTCCTGTATCATGGCCAGCACGCTCGCCTGACCTCAACCCACTAGACTTTCACCTATGGGGGCATCTCAAAACTCTTGTGTACGCACAGCCTATACCTACTGAAGAGATTCTTCGGGAACGTGTGATGGACTCTTGTCAGCATATTCAAATGCAACCAGGAATATTCGAGAGGGTGCGTCAGTCAATGACTAGGCGAATAACCGCTTGTATAGCCTCCGGGGAAGGCCACTTTGAACATTTCCTGTAATACGCGTCCTATAATATTTGCATTAGTGATCATAAACATAATATTATTATTATTATTATTATTATTATTATTATTATTATTATTATTATTATTATTATTATTATTATTATTATTATTATTACTTGTAATGTGAATAATATTACACTGGAATATTGTGTCTCATTATGTCCTGTAGCTTCACAGCCTACGTTGGTGCCACAAAATGAAACAGACTCTCCCGAGGTGTGATGCACTCAATCTGGCAACCCAGTTGGTATCTTTACAGTGGACATATTCGAACCACATAAACCGCTCACCAGGTGTGTAAACCATTGCTATACGTCAAACACTTCCATCCTGAGAGTCTTTCACTCACAACGCAGTCCATTCGTGAAAAGTGTGCGTATGAAGGCCAAATCTGGTACCTTTCGGACCATACTTTCAATTTTTCAAACCGTTGTATCTCCTAATCCTAGCGTTTAAAGGTTTATATGCATAGAATCATTTTTGCTAAATTTCGTGTGATGAATCAATATATGTTTGTACTTGTTTTATTTAAAAATTTTATTTCTATATATATATATATATATATATATATATATATATATATATATATATATATATATATATATATATATATATATATATATATATATATATATATATATATATATATATATATATATATATATATATATATATATATATATATATATATATATATATATATATATATATATATATATATATAGTTATTATATCTTATATATAAACATATATATATATATATATATATATATATATATCTATATTTATATTTATCTATATATATATATATATATATATATATATATATATATATATATATAGGGTGATTTACATTGGACATATTCGAACCACATAAACCGCTCACCAGGTGTGTAAACTATTGCTATACGTCAAACACTTCCACCCTGAGGGTCTTTCTCTCACAGCGCAGTCCATTCATGAAAAGTTTTCGTATGAAGGCCAAATCTGGTACCTTTCGGACCATACTTTAAAACCGTTTTATCTCCTAATCCTAGCGTTTAAAGGTTTCAGTGCATAATCATTTTTGCTACATTTCGTGTGGGGCATCTCCTCTCCAATTTGTTAGTCTGTTATTGAATCATCCCTATATATATATATATATATATATATATATAGTATATATATATATATATATATATATATATATATATATATATATATATATATATATATATATATATATATTTGTGTGTGTGCGTAAATATATAAATAAAACTCTAACCACCATTCACGAAAAAGAAAATATGATGGAAGGGGGTTTTCAGCCCCTTGCCACCAGGCGAAGAGAACTTAGAAATTTTCTTCATATGATTCGACAACTACGAATAAAGCTGTTTCACTTTAGCTATAACTCAATATTTTGAAATTGGTAGCAATATAAGGTATTATTAAGGCAAATAAGTGAAAAGTAGGAGCAATGATAAACAACCTTAGGGGCTCTCGCAGAAAAGGGTAAAAGTAGAGGCGCCAAAATGTAACCTGCCATTACAATAGTTTCAGTGCAAGTAGAAACTGGTGGTAGAATTAAAGCGATGATATTAACGCATAATTCTATTTACGCAAAATCCATAATAGGCTAGGATAGGTTTTAGATTAGACCGCCAAGCCTAGGGTCGGAGAATACTATTTGAGAGTTAAAGTAATAAAACAAATATTTACTTTAGGATTAGTGCATGCTGAGCAATGTGGCGAATAGCAGCTCAGACACAAGCTGTTATTAACCACATCTACGCCTAAGGGAACTTAAAGGACGTACGCACAATTTTTTATAGGAAAACACTTGCAATCAAAAATCGCAGCCTACATTGAACGAAATTTAATAAATATTTCTTCGAGTAAAGACCTGTACATTATGCTGTGGCGGATTAGCAGGTCAGACATAAACTGCTATTTGCAGTATGTTCCA
>JABUQX010047741.1:30000-43681 GCA_015478945.1 Trachelipus rathkii
GCGCCGTAAAGGTGGTGGTACGCGAGTTACAAGTTTCCTCGAGCATCTGCCGCTGCGGTACCTATAGAAAAGAGATAAAGCACCAACATCGCGCCGCAAAGATAGAGGGTCAAGTGAAGTGGAAAGAACGGAACAGTTTATAAGTACTCCATACAAGGGCGGATGAGGCCCTTGTATCGCTGGAGTAACTGAGAAGAAGAAAAAATTTCTCGCAGTCTAAACAGAATTCCCAGTTTCTTTGAGGCCCCCTAGCAACCAAGCCAGGATGTGAGGTTTCCAAGAGATTGTGTTAATGTTAAGGCCAAGGATGTTTATATTGTCAACAGGAGAGACGAGAGAACCGTCGAAAGAGATAGGAAAGTTGGAAGGTGTTTTAGAGAGGGAGATTTGTAGAAGTTGAGTTTTTAAAGAATTAAATTTCACAAGGTTGAGATGACCCCACCCGGAAATTCTATCCAGATCAGCGAGAATAGAATCGGAAAGATTAAGACGAGAGGCAATTCTAGAAGTAAAAGAAGGAGCAGAATTGAAATGAGTTGAAGAATGAAGGGTCGAGTCATCGGCATACGAGTGGATAGAGTTAGAGGTGCAGGTGAGAAGATCATTAATGAAAAGTAAGAATAAAGTAGGAGATAAGACAGAACCCTGAGGAACAATACTATTTACAGAAAAAAAGAAGAAGTCGCCCCGTCAACAACAGCCGATATTGAGCGATTTGAGAGAAAACTAGACATAAGTAAGCAAAGAGAAGGAGGAAACCCAAAGGAAGGGAGCTTGGAGAGCAGTGACGCGTGCCATACCCGGTCAAATGCTTTGAATATGTCAAGCGCCACCACGCAAGTCTCCCCATAGTTCCTAAGGGCGGAAAACCATAAATCAGTAAGATAGGAAAGTATATCGCCAGTAGACCTCGAGCGCCGAAAGCCGTACTGGCGATCGGAAAGAAGTGAATGAGATTCCAGATGGTCTAAGAAATGAGAGTTGAGAAGGGTCAAAGATCTTAGATAGAAGGCAAGGAGAGCTATAGAGCGATAGTTAGAAGGATCAGAGCGGCTTCCTTTTTTTTTCGGAATCGGTTGACATGTGCACAAGCCTCCAACACTGAGGAAAGTGTTAGTGTTGAGACATAGAGAATAAGAAGGAACGGAGAGGGAGGGGCCAGCACGGGAAGCACAATTCCCTCAAACACGGGGGGAAATGCCATCTGGGCCACCTGCCTTCTAACGTTCATAGATTTCAGGAGCCCATGCACCCCATCAAATGTAATCACACGCAAAGGCATAGGGACAATCTGGAGAGGAGAAGAAGGAGGAGGAGGAATGCCGGAATCATCCAGGGTTGAGTTAGAGTAAAATAGGAGGAGGCCGAACAGATTGGCCTTTTCAGTTGGGGAGGAGAATTAGTAACAGAACCATCAGAACGAATAAGAGAGGAAAGGCCGATTTTCAAAAATTGTTGGAGATGTTTTGCTAAGAGGCCAAAAATTTGTCAGTAGGAGAACCAAGGGAGGTTAGCGCACTTTCGTTTGATGAAAGCCCGCTTTGCTCTCGTCGAAGAGTATCCCTGCAACGATTTCTAGCTGAATGAAAAAATTAGCAAGAGGATAGGAACGAGAATTCTACTCCCGATACGCACTGTCTCTAGTTTGAATGGCCAGAGAACAAGTAATGATCGAACCAAGGATGAGGAAGTAGATTGAAGCTGGTAGCAACGCCAGTCCGCCATTCATGAAAGTGATTACAGTCTCTACCTTATCGACAGAAGCTGAAGCTTCTCCAGAGTCAGTGCAGTCACTCCAGGAATAGTTAAGTAAATACCACGCAAAGCCTCTCCAATCGGCCCGGATCAAAGTGCCAGAAAAACGCGTAGGGCGGGATGGAGCTGTTGGAGAGAAAGTACTAAAATTAAGGGATATAAGGTTGTGGTCAGATTTACCAATAGGGAGCGAAGGTGGTGTATTTATAGAGAAAAGGACTAGTGGTGAAACATAGGTCAAGTGTGTCCAAGAATTGGTTGGGGATCCGGAATGTGTGTGGGTTCTTCAATTAGTTGCTCCAGATCGTTGAGAATATTGAAATGATTTGGCCTCCTCCCCACCTAAATCAGTATGAGAGGACCCCAACTATTTAGTGTTGTGTACATTAAAATCCCTTAAATAGAGGGACTTAACTTTTGGGAGGGGAAGATTTACCATTTTCTGGAGAGGTGCAAAAAAATTCAAAAGGCGTGAAAATCTGTTCCTGTTAGGAGAACAGTAGCAGAAGCCAAAGATTATTGTAGTAGAAGCAAGAAAGATTTTAAACCACAGAATGTCGAAGTTAGGAGATTCGAAATTTTCGAGACGTCTTACAGGGTGTTTATGTTTACATAGGCACATAATCCACCCTTTAGACGGAAGGAAATTATGAAATAGGTTATAGTTGGATACATTAAACGAGTTAGGGGATGAATTTTTAGCCATCTGTGTCTCAGGACAAAAGCTAAGGTTAAGGTTAGAGTTAGAGAGGTGGTATTCCACGAAAGCAGAGTGTAAGCCGCGGATGTTGGTAAAGTCTAAAGAAAGCCCGCGCGCGCAAATCTGCCATCACACATGCACAACACACAACCACATCAAAACAAAACAACAACAAAAAAAAAAACAACAGGAAAAAAAAATAGGTTAAAATTATTCACACACCAAAAAAAAAAACCGTAAATGTTAAAACGATAACAATAATAAATATGTAAATATGAAAAGTTTAGAAAGTTTAAAACACACGCATTCATACCCTCAATAAATTTAAGAAAAAATTTTTTTTACAATTATTCAACGTAAAAACTGGATATGTAAAGATTAAAATAACAATTAACTAAAAACGTTGGTGCTATGCTTAAACCCGTTTAAAATAAATAAGTAAATAGAAACACTAAAAACTAGTTAAAAAGACTACGAAAAAATATACCCTAGTACTATCTAAATCCTAAAAACTAACTATTGCTATCTAACATAACTAAAAAGTTTAAATTAAAAAAAAATTAAACGGATAGCTTATCTTTTAAAGGATGATCAAACTCCTCAAATATTAAAACCATAATAATAGTTAAAAACAATTAAAACAGGAGAGCGTTTAATGAACAAACAAACTTAATGGCAAAATAGCTAAAACATTATAAACACACTCAAAACAACGGAGCTCCAGTAAAGCACAACCTATCACCACACAGTCTAAACGCACTATATATCAATATATATATATATATATATATATATATATATATATATATATATATATATATATATATATATATATATATATATATATATATATATATATATATATATATATATATATATATATATTCAATTTTTTTTTTTAAAAATCGTTAATTCAATGAATACACGGCACAATCTGGACCTTACATGACAAGATACATACATTATTACATTATATTTTCAACATTTATAATTTAAATACACTGCTATCTGTAATAATCCAAAACATTTCTTAGTATGTGAAATGGTTTACTAATTGCAACACAGTGTTGTGTCCTTTGAAACCCGAAATACATTTAATAATAATGTCTAAAATAATTAAACCATAACAATAATAATAATTATATAATAACAATAATAAAATAATAATAATGATAATAACATTAACAAAAAATAATAATAATAATAATAATAATAATAATAGTAATAATAATAATAATAATAATAATAATAATAATAATAACAATAATAATAATAATAATAATAATAATAACAATAATAATAATAATAATACTGATAATAATCATAATAACAATTATAATAATAATAATAATAATAATAATAATAATAATATAATAATAATAATAATAATAATAATAGTAATAGTAGTAACTGAACATAATTTCTCTAGTATCTATATAATATAATAATCCTATGGACGAGTTGGCCTATTAATATATATATATATATATATATATATATATATATATATATATATATATATATATATATATATATATATATATATATATATATATATATATATATATATATATATATATATATATATATATATATATATATATGGTCAGCCTGTCGAAGAGTCACAATCCATATCTCAAAAAACTACAACAGCTTACCGGGAAAAGGAATAAATTGCTGGAATGCTGGTCCAATTTAAGGCGGAAAATGTAAAAAATAAAAAAAAAAAAAAAAAAATAAAAAAAAAAAATATCTTTTTTTAATAACTACAATAGCTACAGCGAAAAGGAATTTATGTTTGAATCCTCGTAAAATTTTGGATAGGAAATGTAAAAAAAATAAAAAAAAATAAAAAAATTATTGTAAATAATTATAGTAATAATTAGAGAGCCTATTTTGAGACCTTTTATTGGTTACTCGTTAAAATAAATAGACTTTCTATTAAATTTTGCTTTTTTTTAATTAAAAATACCTTAAGGGTATACCGCACCGATGGCAGGAGTCGGGGTCTTTCTGGCCTGGGGAACTAAGAAATTCAATTCCTCCGGGAGGGTCTCCTCCGTATTTATCCTTTGGTACTTTGGATGTCGTATGGAAAACGTCCCCCCTGTGTTCCCCTGTCGGCTGGAGCCCCCTAAATTGCCGTGTAATACCTTTTTACAAATAATATATATATATATATATATATATATATATATATATATAGTATATATATATATATATATATATATATATATATATATATATATATATATATATATATATATATATATACCATGCATCCTGCATTTCTCTCAAAAAAAAAAAAAAAAAATAGTCAATTTTATATATGTGTATTTTTTATTTACATTTTCCTAACTAAAATTTTACAAAGATTCTAAAATGTATTTCATTTCCCCTGTAGCTTTGTAGTTTTCTGAGATTTTTTTCTTTTTTTTTTATATTAGTCCACCTGTATCCCTGAAAGGCTGGATGCGTTACTTTGAAAGACTCCCAATATTATTATTATTACATATTATTATTATTATATATTATTATACATATATATATATATATATATATATATATATGGTAAAGTTACTTAACGCCCACATGGAACGGGAGCCCGGATCAAAAATTTTTTCACAGGTAGCCTCTATGATACATTAACAGATCGTTTGGTCGAATGAAAAAAAAAAAAAAAACAACTCATATTCTCAAAACTACAATAGCTACAGCGAAAAGGAATACATTTTGGAATCCTGGTAAAATTTTAGTAAGGAAAATGTAATAAAGAATACCCCTAAGGTGTACTGCACCGATGTAGGAGTCGGGTTCGGCTTCCGGGGAACCATGGGTAGGGGACTATTTCCCTCCGGGGAGGGTCTCCTGAACCCCTGCTCTTGGTATTTGGGTGTCGCGGGGTTCCTCCGCCCCTACGGGGTATGGAAACGTCCCCCCTGTGTCTCTGGGTCGGCTCGAGCCCCTACTGCCGTAATACCTTTTACAACATTATATATATAATTTCGCCCCTAGAACAGGTAAAAAAAAAAAAAAAAAAAAAAAAAAAAATTCATTTCGACTCCTAGAACATCTATTTATGAATCATAGATGCTACCTGTGAAAAATTTTGATCCGAGCTCCCGTTCTGTGTGGGCGTTAAGTAACTTTAGTCCTTATATATATATATATATATATATATATATATATA
The DNA here is from genome assembly GCA_015478945.1 of Trachelipus rathkii. Classification (NCBI taxonomy): domain Eukaryota; kingdom Metazoa; phylum Arthropoda; class Malacostraca; order Isopoda; family Trachelipodidae; genus Trachelipus; species Trachelipus rathkii. The sequence goes on from JABUQX010047741.1 coordinate 35,646, forward strand.
TATATATATATATATATATATATATATATATATAGAAGATATATTTCTCTGTGTGTATATATATATATATATATATATATATATATATATATATATATATATATATATATAGGCCAGCATCCCGAAAAGTTCAGGCATGTAACTTGAAAACTATAACATCTACAGGAAAATAAATATCATTTTATTAATCAGGAGACATTTTTACCGCAGAAATAAAAAAAAATTATTTTATTCTAATATTTATTAATAAACTCCTTATTAATATTATTAAAAATCTTCAGTGCATGCTCTGGAATGACTTGAAAGATGCATTGTCTCGAGAGAAAAGCCACATACCGCTTTATTTACGCAAAGGGAGAAAAGATATTTTTCTTTATATAAAATTAGGGGGTTCGAGCCGGCGGAGGGACAAAGGGGGGACGAAGTCCCCCCGTCGTCCCCCCCCCCCGGTAGGCCGGGGAGACCCCGGACTCCCATCCATCATTCTTGTTTTACTCCGTGGTGCATTTGTCCGTTTAAAAAAAAAATCAACATTTGGAAAACTTTCCGTCCTCAGTCGTAGTGAGCGGCATCTTCGAATTGTCAAAAAACACTAATATTTTTAACAATTTAAATTTTAAAAGGTTATTTTTTTTTTATTTTTTTTTTATTCTGAGGTAAAATGTCTCCTGATTAATAAAATGATATTATTTTCAAAATTCCGTTATAGTTTTCTAGTTACATGCCTGAACCTTTCGGGATGCTGGACTGAGAGCATATATATATATATATATATATATATATATATGAGAGTATATATATATGGAGAAAGAGAAAGAGAAAGAGAGAAAGAGAGAGGGCAGCATGAACGCCCATTAATGAACGGGAGTTTCGATCAAAAAAAATTTTTTCATAGGTAGCTCTAGTGATACATAAATGGATGTTTTAGGGGTCGAAATGAAAACAATCATATTCTTAAATTCATAATAGTATAGTGAAAAGTGGAATATATTTTGAATCCTGGTAATTTTAGTAAGGAAAATTTAAAAAAATACCCCAAGGGTGTACCGCACCGATGGCAGGAGTCGGGCTCAGCCTTCCGGGGAACTACGGGTAGGACTATTTCCCCTTCGGGGAGGGTCTCCGGAACCCCCGCTCTTTGGTATTTAGTGTCGCGGGGGTTCCTCCGCCCCTCACCACAAGGGAAACGTCCTCTGGTGTTCCCTGGGTCGGCTCGGAGCCCCTACATTGCCGTAATACCTTTACAAATAATATATATATAATTTCGCCCCCCTAGAACAGGTAAAAAAAAAAAAAAAAAAAAATTCATTTCTGACCCCTAGAGCATCTATTTATGTATCATAGATGCTACCAGTAAAATTTTTTTGGATCCGAGCCCTGTTCCGTGTGGGCGTTAAGTATCCTTTGTCCATATATATATATATATATAACACACATAAAGAGGAGAGGAGAAAGAGGAGAGAGGAGGAGAGAGAGAGAGAGAGAGAGAGAGAGAGAGAGAGAGGAATGGATGGACATGGATGGAGGAATGGTTGATAAAACCCATCTGATTTAAACAAGACCCTTGATCCGATCCTGCCAATATATATATATATAAGAGAAAGAGTATATATATATATATATATATATATATATATATATATATATATATATATATATATATATATATATATATATATATATATATAAGCACGATTTTTGCAAGCTTTTTGTCATGGTTGTTTTCATTTAGTCTGCAAGTAGGACCAATAGCACAAATTTGTGTGTGAAATATTAACGAGTCGAGTTTTCGAATAGACTCTAAAAATATCACTTTAAGTTCACTCTCTGTAAGGACTTTTACTTTGCTGAGAACAAAGCCTCGCTAGTAACATTAAACACATTATTACTACTTCCATCAAACAATCTTACTTTAATAGTTTAGTGTTTGGCCGAAACACCGGATTTTTTGCGCACCACATCCGCACCGCACTGGGAGGTCATGCACCAGCACCGCACCACACCACGCCACCAGCCATCTTATCGCACCTCACCACATCGCACCATCTCTTTTGCCAAGCACACCGAACCGAGAGCGAACCCCAGCGCACCGCACCAAAATTTGCGCACCACGCACTGCAACGCACCGATATATTATATATATATATTTGTGAAGTATATATATAGTAATATATGCTATATCTATATTTTTATATGTATACATGTATATATCATATATATATATATATATATATATATATATATATATATATATTATAGTAGTATATATTTGGTGAAGATGCATAAAAAGGAAAAAAATCAGGACACTTTTAAAAAAGGTTTATTTAAATAAATAGTTAGATAAATATGTATGAAATATAAATATCGTGTTATCAAGCAATAAAAATTTGCTAAAAAATAATAAATAATGAAATAAAATATGTTTTATCGTACGTCTGGCAGGCAAGTTCTTAGGACCTTTTAGTAAGGAAAATGTAATTAAAGAATACCCCAAGGGTGTACCGCACCGATGGTAAGGAAGGTCGGGGGTCTCATCGGCCTTCCGGGAACTACGGGGTAGGACTTTTCCCCCCTCCGGGGAGGGTCTCCGGAACCCCCGCTCTTTGGTATTTGGGTGTCGCGGGGGTTCCTCCGATTAGGAGATTAATAATATTTATTGCAGTACAATGTGTTGCCGTATTTTGAATTATTAAAAAAAATGTTTTAGACATTTTTATGAAATATGTGGTGAATTTAGCAATTGAGTTATTAGGTTTTTTACAACATTTCAATTTAATATTAACTGGAGAAAATTGTAGCAAATGTAAAAAAAAAAACGGTGAAATATAAGAAACGATTTTTTTAAGATGTAAAAAATGTGGGAAAAAATATTGTTCTGCTCGTAAAGGTTTATTTTTCTATCGTTTTCATTTAGAATTATTGGCAAGGTCTTAAAATTAATTTCTTTTACTAATGATGTAAGTGGCCGAAACAATGGTGGTTCAATGCTAGATTTTCCAAAACATACTGGTTTGTAGAGATGGTAATATTTTTGTAGAAAAAAGTTTGTGTGATAAAAATATTAAATTCGAGAAATAAATGACCTAACCTAACATAACCAAACCTAGCCTAACCTAACCTCATTTCACACCTAGACCATAGGAGACAAAAGGCAAAGATTTACTTTGTGGCCAGTACTCATATCTCAAAAACTACAATAGCTACAGCGAAAGGAATACATTGCTGGAATGCTGGTCCAATTTTAGTGCGGAAAATGTGGAAAAAAAAAAAAAATCTCAAAAAACTACAATAGCTACAGCGAAAAGGACATAATTTTTGGAATCCTGGTAAAATTTTAGATGGAATGTAAAAAAAAAAAAAAAAAAATTATTGTTAATAATTATAGTATATGATAAAGCGTTTTCCGTAGACCTTTTATTGGTAACTCGTTAAAATAAATAGACCTTTCTATTAAATTTTGCTTTTTTTTTTTTATAAGAATACCCAAGGGTATACCGCAACGATGGCAGGAGTCGGGGTTCTCTCGGCCTTCCGGGGAACTACGGGGTAGGACTAATTCCCCCTCCGGGGAGGGTCTCCGGAACCCCCGCTCTTTTGTATTTGAGGTGTCGCGGGGGTTCCCTCCGCCCCTCCCCTAGGGTTATGGAGAAAAGGGCGGCTCCCCCCCTGGTGTTCCCGTCGGCTCGAGCCCCCTAACATTTGCCGTTGTAATACTCTTTACGCAAACACTTTGACATAAGTAACGAACAAAATTTGTATGATAAAGGCTCCCTACCCTTGTTGAGTAATTCTCTTCTCTCTATTCTCCTACTTCTGACAATATGATCTCAGATTCACTTTTCATCTTGCTTGCTCCTAAGAAGATCAGAACCTGTCGAATACAAGAAAATTCCACTTAAGGCAAGTTAAAGTAAAACTCTATGGCTAACGCACAAGACTGCGAGAATCTCGATTGACGATAGATTCAGAAGACGATTTGAAGCTAAGTGAGGTGGAATCACCTGTGGCAAAGTCCCGCCAAGTTCCCGATAGTTCACGAAGAGAAAAGAACGAATCTAACAAAGGGGGTACTTTTATATCTTGTTTTGTTGAATTTAATACATCTCATATATTTTCAGTATAATCCGTAGGCCCTATATACTATTATATATAAGTATATATTATATATATATAATATATATTATATATATATATATATATTATATATATATTATTATTATAGTCTTATATATATATTTATTAATATGATTATATTATAAATATATATATATATATATATATATATATATATATATATATTATATATATTATATATATATATATATATATATATATATATATTATATATATAATATATATATATATAAATATATATTAGTATATATAAATATATATATATATATATATATATATATATATGTAATATATTATAATATAATATATATATATATATTATATTATATTATATATAAGTATTATATATATATTAAATATATATAAATTATTTTAGGGTTACAAATCCTCTTAAATTGCATTTCTCCTATCAAACAAAATTGAGACCCACTATCTATTATCGCATTTGTATCTACATTATTTAATTTTATTATAAATCGTAATAACGGAGTTATATTAAGGCCTTGCTTACCTTGATCTTGGCTTCTGCTTTCTGTCTGGTACACCCCTGTCATTGTATTGATTACTTCCACACCTTTATTCCTTATTTTGGGCATCCTCTGTGGTAATCCGCTTGTGGTATCTTCAATTTGTCCCGTTACAAATTCTTCGGCCTCCGGATTCAATACCACACAACCTTTATTGACCGGGTTAGTTCCTGAGAAACAATCTATTTTTTCTGAGGCTCGCTCCGACTTGTTCCCGGCATGGACGGAGCTGCTTCGTTTCCCGAAATTAGTTGTGTCTTCCTCTTCTTTTTCCATTCTTCTATTTCTCCTCTTAAGGGACAAGCGTCTCTCCAGTGTCCTGTTTCTTCACACAAAAAACATTTCTTCTCAAAGGTTCTTCCATCATCTTGCTCCTGTCTGCTTATATCCTGTTGTTGTAGTCTGTAGTTGGCCCTTGGTCCACATTCTCTGGTTTGGTGTTCGTTACTCCCACATCTTAAACACCATCCTCTAAACTTCCAACAATCCCTTTGCATGTGACCTATTTTGTTACAACAGTAACATTTTATCCCATATGTCCTATTGTTTCCTCTTGTGCTATATTCTTGTCCGATGTGCTGGCTTCCCATTTATCGAATCCCTAATCTGCTATAATGTTCTCCCTCCGGACTCCTCTCGTTGTGTAATTGTTCGTCCATATTGGTATGGGCTCATCCCTTTAATCTTCATGATCGTCCAATTTGTCTTTGTCCTGGGCCCAATTTAATATATCCTTCCAACGCACTTTCAGGCTTTCTTTCTCGCCTCCCATCCTTATTTTGAATCTCCTTGCTATCTTTTTTGGTAGACAATTTATGAATTGTTTTTTCAATACTTGTCTATCTCTTTCCTCTTCTTTAGTGGCTGCCTCATATGTTGTTTGTACCCTAAGTGCAAACTCTGCCAACTTCTCATGCTTTCTCATTTCCATTTTCCAAAATTCCTTTTGGAGATCTATTTGCTCACTCTCCTTTTCCTCCTAACACCAACTCTTTAGCCTGGCTATAACAGTGCTATATTTTATCTTTGCCCTATATATGCTATAATAGGTCCTTAAGACCGGGCCTTCCAGGAAGTTCCGTAACTCCACTACCCAACGATTTTTATCTCTCCCTAACTGTACCTTCGCATATCTTTCAAAATCTTTCTATGAAACGTATCAAACTTGGACTTTCCCTTTCCCGTATCTTTAGAGGTTCTAACTTGCCCTTATATTCGCCCTACTCTGAAGGGACTTCATATACTTCTACCATTTCACACCGGCCAATACCTTATGAAGATTCCACTGACCGCCTTATTATACTCCAGCTCCTGACTCCTCTAATGTCCACGAGTTTCTTCTTTTTTAGCCATTTTTTTTCATCCTTTATCAGGCTCACTTTCCACTTCAGATTCGTGCTCTTCAGTAGAACTACCCTCTACTGCAGTGGTTCTCAAACTGTGTGACGCGTCACCTTTGGGTGACGCATGCTTCCCCTCAGGGGATGACGTGTCGAAAGATCTTTTGAACATTGTCATGATTATATTTCAGTTTTTCAATTTTAAAATTTATATCCGATTTTGAGTTTTCCAACTGCTTTGTAAGTCATGATTTTTAGTTATGTCAATCCCTTATTTTATTTTTCTAACATGAAAACCTTGTTATGGAAAAACACGGATTTCTATAGAAAGACTCGATATATAATGTAAAATTAAAATTGGCAAAGAGAATTCGAAACGTTTTTTTTACGTTATCAGACACGTTTTGATTTTACATAAAACATTTTCGGTGTCACGTGGTTTTTAAGTAGTAATAGATTGTGACGCGCAGTGAATGTCGTCAATATTTAATTATATTAAAAATGAAGGAAAATTTTCAAAATTTAATATATATATATATATATAATATATATATAGTATATATATATATATTATATATATTATATAGTATATATATAATATATTATATATATATATATATTATATATATAATAATATATTATATATATTATATATATATCTATTTGCTTTAGGGAAGTGTCAATGTGGAAAACCACAATGTAACTTTCTAATTTTTATTTCGTAAGTAAATCTCTAATTCTAGTTTTTAAAAATAGTTTTTTCTTTCTTGTCGTATTTAAAAATTCGTATAATGTTTGATGTAAAAGAGTAATAAGCGTTTGAAGAGTGATAAGTAAAGAAGATAACCATCGTCAACCCAGTGGCACGCAGCAGGAAGAAGCATAAAATTCGAAAAATATGACTTGAAGTTATTTGAAATTTTGCGGTTTTATCGTCGAAAAGAATTCGTGGGTGTAACATAGGCCCCCTGCAGTGTTGGGTACTTTGCACTGAAATTTCTTGGTCACCAACTGCATGGTACCAAAGTAAGTTGAAACGGCTCAATTTAGAAACCATATCATGTCTCCACTATGGGTATACATCAATATCTTCGGGCCTATTTTACAAGAATTTAAAGGAATTAAAATCAAACAAACAGGGTAGTTTTACTAAGCCTATTCTTTCTTGGCATCAGTCCCAAGCAATGTTTCTGCTAGAATCTTTCCTACAAGGTCGGGCTACATAGAAAATTGCAAATATGTAGGAAGTCTCATACTATCGGCGGAAGAATTGATGTCTCACCTGCGGCTGTAGATATTGGTGAAACTATAATTTTTTTCTAAATCGTCTTGGCAGTAGTTTTTTGCTGGAAAGCGATTTTCACATGTTGCACTTTCTGTTTCAATGACCTTATCTAGTCGCCGAATACGGCGACACAAAGCGGAGGACTCAGTGAGCATATTAATTGATAACCTTATTAAGGGAAGGAATTTGGACTTAATACATCTGGCTGAAGCCTACAGAGAATATAAATGATGCCGATCATTGATTTATTATGTGTGTTTAAACGGACCAGTATTAACATTGTAGAAGAGTTTCTTCTCTTTGTAAAAGTATTAATTACTTTCTGTCGGTGCTAAGGCGCTCCAGGATGTTAATTTCGAAGTTCTCGATTCTTTAATAATGGAAAAATTAATTTGGAGTGGGCAACAGTGCGGTGGCGGTTTGGTGTCTGCGGGACTGATGGTGCTCGGCTATGTCGGATGTTGCCGGAGGATTGGAGGCCTTATTTTCGAAGCAAAGCTCCCTGATGCCACTGTTTTGAACCCATTTGCTCATGTATTCCACAGGGAAGCACTTGCATCAAATTTCTTTCCTAAGACCCTACATTGAACACGGGTCCCTTTGAATATGTTAGTGAATGGTAGTTTAATTTGTAAAATTTTCCGGTCCTTTGCCAAGTGCATATTGGTTTTCTTCAAAAAAATTATGTGATTGAGATGGCCTTGAGCATTCGTTCTTTAATTGTACTCAGTATTTTCGCGAATGGTACTC
>JABUQX010047742.1:0-22500 GCA_015478945.1 Trachelipus rathkii
CCTACACTCGCGATCGTACTCCTTACATAGGCCTTTTTTTTAATTTCGTCATGACATTTTATTTTTATTGAAAGAATTTTATTCTGTAAAGTATATATTTTTATTAATAATTCATCGATATTTAAGTGAAATTATGTTAAGAAATGATTTAATTTTAATTGAATTATAATTATAATATATGAATATATTTAATACAAATTTTTTATTATAAAGCTATTTTCATAACCCAATATTTATATAATTAATAATATTATAAATATATAGGTATGTATATTGTATTATTATATTATATATATTATTATATATATATATATATTATTATTATATATATGTATTATATTATATCTATAATTTATATTATTATATTATATATATATATAAAATATATATATATATATATATTATATATATCTAATATATACCCCTATATATAATATATACTACTACGGACCAAAGATATATAATGAATTACTGTATATATGATATATTATATATATTATTATATAGGTGTTTTTTATATTTAATTTTAAGAAAGTTAGTATATACTATATATTATATAGGAAGAGCCACAATCCACTATCTCAAAACAACTACAATAGCCTACAAGGGAAAAGGAATACATTGGTTGAATCCTTTGAAAAGGGGCCATGAGTGGTAAAAACCTGTTAAAAAAAAGCAGATGGTAAGTTTAAAAACAATAAACCAAAAGGGTGTTAACCCGATGTGGTACGGAATTATTCTGTTAAAAGACAATTACAAATAGCTATGGGTAGCTGCAGTCACAGAAACTAAAATGTCAACGCATAGGTTTTTGAGTTCCTTTAAAATGAGGCCTTCTTATTAATGAAAGGGAAGAATGTATCCCGGGTTAACTGAAACGGTGCCGTTAAAGGAACAGAATAAGTGTAATTGAAATAAAAAATAGAAACATGAAATAAAAAAAAATAAATAATATTGGCTATTTTTTTTTTTGTTTGTTGGTGGTTTTGAGGGAGGACGCTGGTGCATTTTAATGTCCGGTTTGAGGGCAATGGGAGTAATGATATTAGTTTGTGCCTAAGGTTATCACGTTGGCATATATACCCCTAGTTATGTTTATTCTGATATTTTATTATATATATTAGCACTATGTATATATATCTATATAATATTATATATATAATTATATATATTTATTATATATATACGGGTTAGTTGCCTAAGGGGTTAATTGGAGTTATATATATATATATATATTTATTACTGGCTTTAAAAAGGTATTACACGGCAAATGTTAGGGGGCTCGAGCCGCTTACGCTGGAACCTCACAGGAACCGGATGGAGGGGAGTTAGGCAAATCAGGCGGGGGGAACGTTTTCCGTTACCCCGTCTTGTAGTTGGGAGGGGCGTTATTGTTTAGTGGTTGAAGCGAGGGACATGAACATTATGGGAGTCCGTCGCAGGTGTTTAGTGAACGCGGGGCAGATCCAAGAAAGATCGGTACAACCACAAGGGTATGGAAAGGCACGTCACGGTCTCCCCTCACCCCCGGAGCACACCCGGCCAAATCTACCAAATGAGCGGGGGTTCCGGATGAGACCCTCGGCCACGCGGCGGAGGTGGACCCGTATATGCCCAAACCGTGGGTAGAAGGGATTGTAAGTGGGTCGCCTTCCGCTACCCCCGTAGGCTTCCCCGCAAGGCCGAGGAGTACCCCTGACTGCCTTCGCCATCGGTGCGGTATACCGCGGTTCAGTGTGGTATTCTTAGTGTTAAAAAAAAGCAAACTGTAACATAGTAAGAGTTCTATTCCTGTGATTTTGTTTATTATGCCAACGGAAGACACTATCTACCCAATAAAGAAGGTCTCTAAATAGCTTTCATTAATCTATTAAGCCGAGTTGATTATTAGCCCCTTTGTATTCCAAACAATTAATCTTTTTTTTTTTTTTTTTTTTTGTTTTATATTTTCCTAACTAACACCAGTTTTCAGGAGTTCCATAAATGTATTATCCTGATTTGCCCCATGTGTATCTATACCTAAAATGACAATACCGGAGTGTTTTCTCTCGATTTCCAGCATTTTTTTTTCTTTTTATTTTTTGTTTTTTTTACCAACCGGATTTTAAACTTGTGCATCAAAAATTGATCCGAGGGTCATTCTTATTTCTTTGCTCAAAATGCAGCTCTTACCCCCCCCCCCAGTATGCTATTTAGTAGGTTAGGCGGGTGTTGGTAGGGTATATATAGTATATATATATTATATTAAGTATATAGTGAAAATATATTATATATAAGTATTATATATATATATATATATAATAGGAACTATATTTCTTTTGAACCTCATAAAATATATTATTATGTTATATATATTATATATATAGTATATATAATAATATATATATATATATATAACTACAAAAATATAACATTAGGCTTACCTTGTCTGATCTGTTTTTGGAAAAAGACAATTTTCAAGGGTCAGGATTTATTTAAAAGTATATTAAAATGTAAATCTGAATTTAAAACCAAATTTAATTTTAACTACCCATTTATTTATTATTATAAGTGTATTTTTTCTCTTTCAATTTAAATGTTCATCATAAATTGTTATTGCTTAAATTTTGAACTTTTTTGAACTTCACCAATTAAATTGAATAGATTGTTTTTCGTAAGATTAATTTCTTATTTTCTTTAATTTAACGGTTAAAGCTGAATTTTTTTTCGAATGCAATCATTTGTCAGAAAATAAAATGTGTGAATGAGTTCGATAAAATCTGATAGTAGTATATAGTAATCAAAATGCATTTTTTAAGGTATATAGGTTATATATATATTACTTGATATCAAATACTAATTAGCTCATATTAGTAAATACGGTATTACTGCTTATATTATATGTATATCATATATATATTATATTATATTATATATTTGGTATATTATGATATATTATATTATTAATATATATATTGGTATATATATATATATGGTTACCATATTAGGTTTTGATATGTTGGCTTTAAAACTACAAACTCATATTCTTCAAAAATTCTAACAAATAGCTAACAGGGAAAAAGGGAATACATTTCTGTTGGCCCAATCCTGGTGGTCTACCCCAAATAGTTTGGGATTGTCCGGAAACTATTAAATTAATAAAATTTCTATCGAGTCATCATATCTTCATTCAAATTTATTGGTACGGCTACACGTGAAATTGCCGAATACATTTTTGGCAATCCTTCTTGTGTGGATGACGAACTTTTCAATTTTTAGACTCTTAATACATCTCCAAATATTAGAAAACTCTTAATGAGAAACTAAATAAATTAAAGTAATTTGGCTATATTTTTTATTTTTTAGTGTACGCAGGACGGAGGCATAGGGAGGGTATAGTATACTTATATATATTGTAAAGAGCTGGCTTATTATACTATTTGGCACACATTTCAACTCCGAGGGAATTAGGCTCGTATAGGTAGTGGGGCGTCAGCTAAATGGAGATACCGGCCGCATTCTATTAGCCCGTAGTACGTGTACCAACCCGGTCTTCCTGGAGACACTAGGTGGGGCGGACGGTTCATCTGTTAATCCACCACGAATCTGGGCAGTAGAACTGTTGGGGCCAACAACGGCCTAAGGGTGGAGGGTAGTCCTCGATGGATCACTTCCCCGGGCCCAATCGCCGTTGGACACGCTTAACGGCCAAGATACTCAAAGCGGGGGGGTTCGTTAAACCTTCCTCCCTTGTAGGGGTTACCGTGGCGCGGATGTTCGTGGCGCAAGGGCCGGGAGAAACTACGTTATGCAGGACCAGCTCCAGGTCGAGAGGTCCTTAATGTCCGGCATACCCGACCCAACATATCTTTAGTGGTTCCAGCTAGTTGCCCTACCTACCCCGTAGTTCCCCGGAAGGCCGTGAGACCCCGACTGGCCTGCCATACGGTTGGGTCTAATCGATCTATCGGTTCCTCACCACATTTCCTCTTGTTTAGCTATTAAAACCAAAAACCAGAATGTTTGACACTATAATAATAGAGCGCCACCAGGAGTGAAAACGCGTCTATTTATTTAGAGAACGAGTAGTTATAAAAGGTCTTAAAAAGGCTTTCTCCTCCTTATTTACTAACCTAATTTTTTTTTTTTTTACATTTTCCGAACTAATTAAATTTTACCAGTGATTTCCATAAATGTGGTCTCCTTTTCGCTATTTTAAGTAGGAAGTCCGGGCGACCAAAATATTGGTGCAGTTTTATTGAGATATGAGTTTGTAGTGTTAGGCTTTAAACCACCAAGGGATTGTTTCACCAGAGGGATCCACGCGTGTCATATTATATACTTAGCCATCATGACCTATATAATATATATATATAGTATATATATTTTAAAATCTATATATATATATATTATATATATAGTAATATATATATATATATATATATATATATATATATATATATAATATTATATTATATTATGAGTATAACCTAGTAGGTAATATATTTTAGACCTTTTTATGTTTACTGGGTACCTCGCGCGCGCCGTCAGTGTTTGACTATTCCCTTGATCTTTTCTGTACTTCTTTATTTTTTTCATTATACTTTGCGAGCAATATGGGGTCTCTAGGGACGCAAAATCCCATTGGTGGTACTGGAACAAGGCAGGTGATTTATTTTCAGATAAATTATTTTGGCCAGCCCAATGTCTAAACCGTATTTACGGAACTCGGGCGTCAGTATTTTTAAATTATTTTTTTATAAAACATTAAACTAAAGGAATTTAGCACCATCATTGATAACACTTCGGCACGGAAAGATGGCAGAAGCAGAATACATTCGGGAGAACGCCACAACCTCATCAGAGCTAGGCTGCTACACCGCAGCCCTGTCGGGGTGTCGACCAGAGTGTTGTGGGACCGGGATGCGGCTTACTCCGGGGGGTAGGCACTATGTTTCAATCCCCCTGCCTCACGGGGAAGGTCTCCGGAACCCCCCCGCTCTTTGGTATTGGGGGTCGCAGGGGGTTTCCTCCGCCCTTCCCCTACGGGGAATGGAAAAAGTCCCCCCCTGTGTCCCCCGTCGGGCTCAAGCCCCCTTAAATATTTTTTTTTATTTTTTAAGTTTTTTGTTTGTTTATTATTTTTCGTAATAAGCTTTATATGCTGATTCCAGGGAATATGTAAAGGATAAAAATGGGTTTTTCCCTCCTACCATAACGCTTCGTCTTTTTCGAGCTATTTCATATTTGGAATTTTTCTTTTTATTTGGCACATTTTGTGGTAATAAGCTTTCATATGTTGATATATCTCCAAATATCGTAATTATGTGCGTATTTCTAAAATGTAAGTTAAAAATCGATACTGGGTGTGTCGAAGTAATTCCCTTTCATTTTTTGAAATATTTTTTTTATATAAATGTGTGTGATTTTTCAAACTATTATTATTAAATATTTTCGTACACTTTATTTAGATCATGTGTGGTCGGGTCATCTTCCACCTTAAAAATTTTCGTAATGGAAGTATCTTCCTACTACTATGGCTAATTTGTTAAAAACATAAAAAAAAAATAATAAAGATAATTAACTGACGTGGAGTCTTCGTCGGTAAAACATAAAAGGGCATGCAGTATACGAATATCCTAGGGTATTATATCCGGGTATGGCGTAATTATAACTTATACCTCTCTATGGTAGAGTAGTGGATAAGCCTCAATACCCTGTTAGGGGGTGGAGTATACTGTAATGGGTTACAAATATTATATAATATAGTATATATATCTATATACTATATATCAGTGAAATATAAATGTATTAATACTATAGATATATAATATATATATATAAAATCATAATAATTAATATATATATACCTATTAATTTCTAAAAATCCCTATTTAGTAATATATGTAATCCTAATATAGTACTAGTATTAATACTTAATTATATTATTTATATTTATATGATACTCCTATAAATATATAATATATATATTATATTATATTGTGAGAACATATTAGTATTATTTATGTGAGAGTGGAATTATCGATTTAATGATTAATTTTGCCGAGTGACGTGGAATATTATCAATTAATATTAAGTTAAATTTATCGTTAAGAACTGACGGACGTAATAATATAATACTTTGAAAATTATTATGATTATTTAATAATTTTTTTTACTCTCTTTGATACTCTCTATCTCTTTCTCTCATTATCTCTCTCTATCTTAATTATACTGATAATATATATATATATATATTATAATATATAATATAATATATATATATATAATATATATATTTAATATAATATATATATATATATCATTATATATATATTATATATATATTATTATTATATTAATATATATATAATATTTATATTAATATTATATATATCATATTATTATATATTTAATATATATATATAATATAATATAATATATATATTAATATATTAATATATATATATTATTATATAGTTTGATAGTAATATTTGCACCGATTACCAAAATTTGTTTAGATTGATATCTAGCATACTTCGATAACCTCATCAAGTATAATTACTCATTAATTTTTTATAATATATGTTCCTATTTATATTATATAGATTTAGAAGAAGTGATTTAACCATAAATTTTTATGCCATTATATATAGCGCTTTATAACTCCTATTTGAAGATTTATGCTGATATGTCGATTTAATACATATCTTAATTTTTATCCTCCTCACCTATTATACACACCATCCTAGTTATCTTTAGCTCGGTCCTGGAATTAGACTTCTAGTTAACATTTGTTAACTAGCTCGGTGTGGCTCCCTTCTCTTCTCATTCATCTTCTATAAAACCATTAACTCCATGTAATAATTACCTTGGCTCGAATCGATATCTTAAATTTTGATACGAATACTTCTCTAACTTCTGTTCTCTCTCCCCAATTAACTCTCTTGGTTTCGTCATCTCTTTGCTCTCTGGATCGGCCCTTCTTCTTGTCTTGCTTCTTCACTTCTTCAGGGATTGCTCTCTCTCGCCTTCTGCAATATCCTCAGTTAACCCAAACTTTAGATAAATTACACCCAACATTTACCTCCTCGGAAATTAAGAACACAAAGGCAAATTCCCTCGATCTATAGCTCAAAAATAATTACTAATTAAAAAACTACTTATATCCAGTCGTCTCCAGTAAATATGCTCTGCTCTCTCTCTCCTCTCTCTCTCTATTCTCTCCCTATTACTTATATTTGAGGTAATTATTTGCATACATTTTCCACCACTCCGCGAATAAAAACATCATCATATCCCTTTAGGCCCCCTCACATGTTCCATAGGGCATCTGCGTCTACATTAGCGTTCTTGCATTCATGAACTATAATCAACATCCACCATCCATGTTCCCTGTTCTATACATGGTCTCTTGTATCATACTCTCATGTACGGGCCCCGTGTCTTAAACAATCTCAAGATCATGGAACCCCTCTTTGGAATAACCTCTCCATGCTACTGTCTCTGGTATTCTCTACCCTCAGTACTTCTACACTTTAAGGCTCCTCCCTCCGGCGATTCTGCGACTCTCTATGGCGCAATACTAAACCCCCTCTTAAATTTTTCCCCTACTTTTTAATAATGTTTATTTATTCTCTCTTATACTCATTGATGTCGTCTTATTACCCTCATAATTTCTATGCTAGATAACCTTCTTTAATAATAACTCTAATAATTCAACTATTAATTATATACATATCATTTATCTATCAATTCAATTAATACTTCTAATTACATATACTCAAATAATTAATAATAATTAATAATTATTAATTCTCTATTAATTTGATATAATTTAATATAATATATTATCATAATAATAATAATAATAATAATAATATATATTACATTCCAATTAATCTCTCAATTAATATCTAATTTTGAATATATCATTAATTCAATTCTATTACTTAATTTTAATTCTACTCTATTATTATCTTCTTTATCTCTCTATTTTTCTCTTTTCCCGCATTTTCTAACTCGTTCCATATTTCATACTGCCCCTTTAGTTTTTCCACTCGAATAATAACAACCTACATTCTATTTTTACTTCGTGCAGAAAACTGAACGATATATCATTTTAGTTTGTCTCTCTAGTCTTTAACTACTCTCTCACATTACTTTTTTACATCTCTCACTATAAACTTAAGTTTTTTGAAATCTCACATCTAGCTCTCGTCGGCTATCTACTCTATTGCCCACACTGTTTGTGTGTCCTGTGCCTGAGATATCTTTTCGTGGTATATTTTAATTTACCGCTAATTGAGCGTTTATTGTATTGAGCTTCTACATGTCTCTGAATCCCCAAAACCCCTCATTTTTTAACTACATCAATATTAGGCTCCCAAAATTATCTCAAACACATGATTAATCATATACTATCTCTTATATACTCTAAATTTTATCTAAATACTCTCTCAATAGGTGACCCCAATCTACAAATATTTATAATATAATTCAATTAATATAATAATACATAATAATAATTCAATAAAATAATAATATATCATTAATTATTATTATAATCAATAATTATTTTCTATATTAAATTTTGTAGTAATTTCACAAGTCTTAACAGATACATATTACGTTAGCTCTGCTTGTTCTCATCCTATTCTCTCCTAGACCTCTTCTCTCGCTCTCTCATCTCTCTCGTCTATTCTACTTATCTCGGTTAACACAGCCAACATATCTCGTAATTAGTCGGTTAATTAAATTGGCTATGTGGACATGATACTTTTTCCTGTTTAAATGTTAACTCTATCTTAATAATAATTTACTCAATTTTACTCAATTAAAAAATATAATAATTAATATTAATCAATAATTAATCAATTCTAATAATATACTCTCAATTCTCATACCTATTTTAAAATTGTAATTGAAATGCATTAAAACAATTTAATTCTTTTAAGATGGATTGATGACATTATCATCTTAAATAATAATAATATTAATATCATTTTAATTACATATATATATTCATATCAATAATCTAATCTCTCTCTCTTCTCTCTCTACTTCTACTCATTTCTCATCTCTCTCTCTACTCTACATCTCCTCATCTACTCCTCGGTTAATTTCAGTATACATCATTAATTCATTTACAGTTTTTCATATAACTATTTCATTCAATCTGTCTCAATTATACAATTTCATACTAACTTTATCTCTTCTACTATCTACTACTACCTACTACTACTACTACTTTCACTTTTATAATAGATTATATATTCAATATAATAATATAATAAAATAATAATATATAATAATATTAATAATAATACATATAATAATCAATATAATAATAATTCAGATGCTATTTCATAATAATAATAATCTACATAATATTATGAGTTACAGTTCTCATTACATTAATCCTGCTATGATTCATAATAATAATTAATAATTAATGATAATTATAATAATAGCTTAAATTTTACAAAAGTAAAATCGCTTAGTTTGTTATTTACTTAATATTTATTTTAGATAGATATAGTCTTTATTTTTTTATTGGCAAATATACTTAATAGAGTTTTCCGGTTTTAAATCTCATATGTGGCATTGAGCTGCTTTATAGTTGTCGCATTGAATGGCTTTTTTTTAGTCTACAGAAGGGAAGTTTATGTACAGTATTATTTCGTGAAATTAATTCGATATGCCTCGCGCCTTGCTTGGTTTGAGCGAATTTTTTTTAGCACAAGTCGCAGGCATTGTTATGAAATAAAGTTTAGTGTATTTCTTTTAGTAGTGATATATTAAGTAAGTCTTTAAAACTGCAATATCCTTTTGTTTTTTCATATTGAACAATGGGGTTTAAGAATGGTTGTAAAGTTCCTTTTGTTATTAGCTCAACTGCGGAGTGAATAAAGCCGCTTTTTGAACATAACAATAACTCCATCTGAAAGCACCACGGTATATTTATTGACTTACCCTTACCAGAAACTAACTTATTAGCTAATATGGGGCTCGGTTGTATCAATGCATATTATATATTTTTAAGAATGGAAAGAGATCTAGCTAGTCTACTAACTTTGTTGTTAACATGTTCTTTAAATGTTAGTTTTTCATCGCATTATTTTTTCAGGAATATAGAATTTGAAGCCCCTTAGGCAGTTTCCACTTTCGTTTATTTTGATATTGTCAATTAATTTGTTTGCTTAAAAATTTTGATCATGCAAGCTGTATTTTAAAAATATAAATAGGACAGCCTTGTTAGAATTCCAATTCCATATCTTATTTTTATTATAACGGTTGTTTCTACTGCTTTACGAGTAGGGATCCGAACATTAGTAAGCCCTATGAAGCAAGAGCTCTCTGGTACCATCAGCCAAGGATGAGGAGATGTCATGTCAGTGAATAGATAACTTGTTATATTAGGTAATATAAACGGTCTAAAATTGAGCCCTGGGATACGGCCAGTTGATTGTTTGAAGTGTGCTTGAGTTGTCGTTTCCCTTAGTTCTACCGGTAATTCGAGATCTCTCCTTTAAGTTAAGCTTTTTTTAACACATTGGAGGTTTGCCCCTCAATTGCATTTTGTTCTTTATGTATACTAGCTATTCATGATCAATTCGTGTTCAAAGTTTTAGTTGAAATCTAATATACTGCCAGGGAGAGTCTTTATTTTTTTTTCTTTATTTCTTCGTTAAGTTTTTTTCGGTTTAACGACAAATTGAGTGCATCAGAAGTTCGAGCTGTCTTTTTTCTAAATCAAACAATTGTGAGTTGCTGTAGAATATTATCGTATCTTGATCTAAACATGTTCTCGTAGCTGATTTGGAAATAGTATTTTCAAATATTCTTTAATTACGTATTTCTGATAGCTATATTGGTTTTCTGTATAATATTTAGTAGGAAAGGTTTTCTCCCTTTATTTCTTAGTGGTATGGGTCACCTTTTTTGTTTTCTTGAAATATTTTGGAAAAATTTCCTATCAAAATTCATCGTTCTAATACAAGTTGTTTTTTTTTAAAAGCTGGTGGCTATTATGTTCCAGCAGTGGTTTCCCTCAAGAATGTGGTTGGGTCCGGTTTAGATGAGTCTTTCATAACTCAATAATACTTAATAATAATAATATATAATAAACTTAATATTAATATATAATAATAATCAATAATTAATAATTACTATCAATAATTATATTATTATTATATATATATAATCAATAATTATATTAATAATAATCAATAATAATAATAATAATAATAATAATAATAATAATAATAATTATAATAATCCCACTATATTTCCTCGTATCCACCGTCGTGAATAAAATAAAGTATATTAAAAAAAATAAAAATAAAAAATAAGCTAAGACCTTCTCCCTCAATGTTCCACCTTTTGAGAATCCGCCAATTTCTGTTGGTTTATTAAAACTTTACACAGCGCTTTTACTTCCTTTATTCCAGTTTCTAAATTTTGTTTTCATTGGAATATTGAAGGTAATTCCATTTTGGTGAGTGGTTTTAATGAGAGGTTTTTGTTCGGCATATATTCAGGGTGCAATTTTCCCTTAGCTGCAGAAGTGATCTTAAATATCATGGGAACTCTTGTCCCCCATATAATTTTTGGGAGTGTTGTCCTCACATTCTATTAGGATTTCCGTTTCTCTCAAATTATGTTTTGGAATCTTTTTCATCTGACTCAAAATATAGGACCTTACTCATCAGATCACTAAAGGATGGAATTCATGCATACTCATTAAAAATAGCCATAAGTTATGTCAGGACTAGGTACCGTACATCAGTTCATGCAAATGTTCATATTGCCATTGCCATAGAAAATTACCACAAAAAAGTATCTTAACAAAACAAGAAAAACCACTAACACCCGTTTGGTAAAAAACAAATGACAGCAAGACACAAGGCTGTAAAGATGCTTGTGTCAGAAAAGCCTGGTGACACGAAGTCCATCACTTGAAACAGTCCATGTTGGAAAAGATTTTAATGGTGGTCCTAGAACAAAAGATCTTTTGAGGTTTCGGAAAGGAGCTTTAAAAAAAGATCTTAGTTAAAACTTAAAAACCAACATAGTTAAGTTAGGACCAACACACATCAGATAGATAAATATATACTATTTTTAGACTTCCCTATTAGTTTTAATTTAAAAAATCGTCAAAAATTGGCGTTCTATAAAATTGGAGAAATGATCTTGACAAAACAAGCACCTTATAAATCTTAAATCTTGCATAGAAGTGGAAGAATGGAATATGGCTTACTGGTATTGCCAGAACTATTATCACTACTACAACTATAACTATAACTATAAATAATAATAATAATAACAATAATGGACAAGAAAAATAGTAATAATAATAATAATAAAAAAACAAAAATAATTATAAAATAATAAAATAATAATAATAATAATAATAATAATAATAATAATAATAATAATAATAATAATAATAATAATAATAATAATAATAATAATAATAATAATAATAATAATAATAATAAATAATAATAATAACAATAATAATAACAATAATAATAACAATAATAATAATAATAATAATAATAATAATAATAATAATAATAATAATAATAATAATAATAATAATAATAATAATAATAATGAAAAAAAAAATAAAAATAAAATTAAAAAAAAATAAAATATAAGCAAATAAACAAACAAACAAACAAACAAACAAATAAACAAATAAACAAACAAATAAACAAATAAATAAATTAATAAATTTATAAATTAATAAATAAATAAATAAATAAATAAAATAAAATAAAAAATAAAAAATAAAAATAAAATAAAATAAAATAAAAAATAAAAAATAAAATAAAAAATAAAATAAAATAATAATTACCCACACACACACACACACAATAATAATAATAATAATAATTAACAATGTAAGAATGGAATGGAATGGAATGGAATAATGGAATGGAATGGAAGATGGAATGGAATGGAATGGAATGGAATGGAATGGAATGGAATAAGAATGGAATGGAATGGAATGGAATGGAATGGAATGGAATGGAATGGAATGGAATGGAATAAACAATGAAAAGAATGGAATGGAATGGAATGGAATGGAATGGAATGGAATGGAATGGAATGGAATGGAATAATGGAATGGAATGGAATGGAATGGAATAATGGAATGGAATGGAATGGAATGGAATGGAATGGAATAAATGGAAAATGGAAATGAAATGGAATGGAATGGAATGGAATGGAATGGAATGGAATGGAATGGAATGGAATGGAATAGAATGGGCTATACTGGTATTGCCAAAAAGAAAAATAATAATAATAATAATAATAATAATAATAATAATAATAATAATAATAATAATAATAATAATAATAATAATAATAATAATAATAATAATAATAAAATAAATAAAATAAATAAATAAATAAATAAAATAAATAAATAAATAAATAAATAAATAAATAAATAAATAAATAACAAGAATGAAAATAACTAGAAAATGAAAATAAATTGGCCCATATTGATATAAAAAAAAATATCCGAAATATTGAGTATGTAAGATTAATTATTAATTAAAAATAATATTTAAAAATCTATTAACTTAAATTTCATTAAACATATCAAATAAATAAATACATAAAAACTAGCATATTTTAGTTTCTATCTGTAAAGAATACTTAGGGGTTATATATAAGTTACGTAATGCTAGACAAGGGGTTTCTGATAGTTTTATGAAGTGTTATATGGAATGGGGTTTCATTTCTGGTGTTCAGTTACTTTGGAAAGTAAGAATTTTTTGACCCTATATTAGTGATTGAAAACTATTGGTACTTCCTTATATATATATATATATATATATATATATATATATATATATATATATATATATATATATATATATATATATATATATATATATATATATGAGAGAGAGAGAGAGAGAAAGAAGGAGAGATAGAGAGTATATTTTGAGGAAAGAGAGAGAGAGAGAGAGAGAGACTAAGTCTTGAAGTGCTAGGGTTTTGCATTAGGGTATGTTGTTACCTTTGTTAATGTATATAATGTATAGTAGTGAATCTATATGGTATGGGATAAGAGGTATAGATCTAAGGTACAATGTATTCTGATGAACAATCTTAGGGGCTTGTTAGGTGTGAGAAGAATTGATGAAATGAGGATTGAACGCATTAGGGATTCGTGTGGTGTGAAGAAAGGAGTATATAAGAGAATAAACGAGAGTACATTTAGATGGTTTGGTCATATGGAAAGGATGGCTGATAATAATCGGTTGGTTAAGCAGATGTATTAGTGGCGAGTGTGCTGGGAATCCACTGGCTGGGAGACCGAAGAAAAGTGGATTAAGTCAGTAAAGGAGTGCCTGGAGGAGAGAAATGCGAGTTTAGCATAGGCGAGAAGAAAGGTTGATAATAGATAGGAGTGAATGGCTGGGTTTTGTTAGTGGGTATGGTTGTAGGACTGGTTAGGGGATAAACCCTACATTCACGAGATGCCACAGTGAAGAGGGGATAGAAAGAGGATAGATATATATAGAGTTTTATGTATGAATAAAAACTTGTTAATGAGATATATCAATGTAATTTGTGATAAGTCGGGTTCATTAAGGATACTTAATTTTATACGGGATGAAATTGCCAACGAATACGTTGTTAAAATTATATTACAAATGTTAGAGATAAATTGGAATTATTATTTCCTTTTAAAAGTTTTTTATTTTTCTAAATATAGTATTTTGCATCGTTATTCATTAAGATATTAGAAACTCAATAATATTATGAATTTACTTCATTGCAAATTAGAAGTTAAAATTATTGACGGTTTTGCGACAAAGGAAAATGTGAGCAAAATCTATCAATTTAATATATATATATATATATATATATATATATATATATATATATATATATATATATATATATATATATATATATATAAAGCTGGAGAGTATAAATAGATATATGAATATATTAATAAAAATATATTTAAATTGAGGAGACATATAGAAGAAAAAATATATATATATATATATATATATATATATATATATATATATATATATATATATATATATATATATATATATATGTTAGTACGACCACTCACTGGCAAAGCCCTATTCAAGGAGAGAGGTGTTGAACGCAGCAAAAATTCAACTAACGCAAATTACGCAGAGGAGCACAGACGCGGGTTTTAAAGTGAGGGAGATTTAATTGAGTAGGAAACACAGAAGATGGAAGAGAATTCCACAGAGCAGAGGGGGCAGGAAAGAAGGATGCACCGCAGCGAACTAGTCTGGAGTTGCTAATATCAACACAAATCTCATGTGACGACACAGCACCCCTTGAGCTACGAGGGCGTTGTAAAGGTGGTGGTGGTACGTGAGTGGAAAGTTCCCTCGAGCACTTGCCGCTACGGTATCTATAGAAAAGAGATAAAGCACCAACATCACGTCGCAAAGATAGAGGGTCAAGTGAACTAGAAAGTGCAGGACAGTTTATAGGCTTTTTTGTCTTTGACTCGACCCTATCCAAAAGCCGGGTAAAACCTGAGCCCCAACCCCCAGATATGAGAGCAGCACTCCATACAAGGGCGGATGAGGCCCTTGTATAACTGGAGTAACTGTGAAGAGGATAGAAGTCTTGCAGTCTAAACAGAACTCCCAGTTTCTTTGAGGCCACGCTAGCAACCGTTGTGATATGGGGTTTCCAAGACATTTTTTTGTTTATGTTAAGGCCAAAGATGTTTATATTGTCAACAGGAGAGACGAGAGAACCGCCGAAAGAGATAGGAAAGTTAAAAGGTTCCTTAGAGAGGGAGATTTGTAGAAGTTGGGTTTTTAAAGAATTAAATTTCACAAGGTTGAGACGTCCCCACCCGGAAATTCTATCCAGATCAGCAAGAATAGAATCGGAAAGATTAAGACGAGAAGCAATTCTAGAAGTGAAAGCAGGAGCAGAATTGAAATGAGTTAAAGAATGAAGGGGTCGAGTCAACGGCATACGAGTGGATAGAGTTAGATGTGCAGACGAGAAGATTATTAATGAAAAGCAAGAATAAAGTAGGAGATAAGACAGAATCCTGAGGAACACCACTATTGCATGGGATCCTGAAATTTATGAACGGTTGGAAGACGGGTGGCCCGGATGGCATTCCTCCCCGAGTTTTAAGGGAGTGTGCTCCCGTGCTGACCCCGCCCCTCATTCAACTATATTCTCTATGCCTCAATACTAGCAATTTCCCTCACCGTTGGAAGCACGCATATGTCCAACCTATTCCGAAAAAAGGAAGCCACTCTGACCATCTGGAATCTCATTTCCTTCTTTCCGATCGCCAGTACGACTTTCGGTGTTCAAGGTCTACTGGTGATATACTTTCTTCCTTTGTAACAGATTTGTGGTTTTCCGCCATTAGGAACTACGGGGAGACTTGTGTGGTGGCGCATGACATATTCAAAGCATTTGACCGGTATGGCACTTGTCACTGCCTCCAAACGCACTTTGGATTTCCTCCTCTTTCTTTAATATGCTTACTTATGTCGAGCTTTTTCTCAAATCGCTCAATATTGGTCTAATATATATATATATATACATCCCATCCATATATATATATATATATATATATATATATATACTGTATATATATATATTTTGTATACATATATAAATATATATATATATATATATATATATATATAGTGAGATCGAGTATTTTAAAAATATCTATAGTATATATGGAGAGTATATATAGATAGAGAGAGTGGGGAAGAGTAAAATAAATACTAAGATTTGCTTTGTAATTAATGAAGAGCGAAGACCATGTGCCAGTGCAAGCTGACTTTGAAATCATGGCATCATGGCAGGGAGGGGAAGGGGGAGAGGCTTTGAAATCATGGCACCAACTCCATCATGAGAAGCTATCATGATAGAGGAAGAAATGGACGAGAGACATTCTTTAGATGTCGCTCACCCAAGAATCTTCGAGGTAGTTCGCTGTTTTGCCAATATCAAATCAAAATAAAGGAAAAAATTAAATTTTTTTCCAATGGGAGAAAAATTATTAATCTCTATTTTCTATTTCCTGAAATTCTATTAATAAAGTTCGGTCTTATATAAAATTATAGAGAGAAAGAGCATATATATATATATATATATATATATATATATGAAAGAGTATATATATGAGAAAGAGTGAGCTTATATATATATATATATATATATATATATATATATATATATATATATATATATATATATATATGACATCCGCATCCCCACCATTAAATACATTGCCAGGATGTACGAAATGCCTATTTTAACTGACTGACCTTTAAACTGCACGAACTGATCCTCCATCTTACACACATACATACATACATATTACATACACACACACAACATACATATACATATATATATATATATATATATATATATATATATATATATATATATATATATATATATATATATATACTTCCTTCACTTCCTACAGATGTGGAATAGGGTGCGTAACATGCACAGAAATAGGATAGTTAAGTAGAATTACATGCCGTAAGTCGAAAGCAAATCATCAGCGTACAATAAGCAGAGCACCATCCACTCTCTTCCACTCTCCTTCAGTCTAACACATTTCCCTACTACCCTTAACTCTAATTCTTTCATCCCCCTATTCATATATAAATTAAATAGTCAAGGATACATTACACATCCCTGCCTCTATCCACTATTAATATTAAACCATATACTTATAACACCATTTGTTCTTACACAGCTTCACCTGTCGACATGTATACTTTTGATTTTATTCGTAAGTCTACCGCCAATACCATATATTACTAACACCTGCCACAGAGATTTTCAATTAATCCTGTTATACGCCTGTTGCAAGTCCATAAACTACTTCTTCTTCTTCTTCTCTTTCATTTTCTAAATCATTTGTTTTAAAGTTAAGATTTGATCTATACGACCTCTACCAGTTCTATAAATGCACCTTGTTCTTCGCCAATCAGTCCCTCAACCACTAGAACCACTATTTCGAACAAAATACCAGCATAATCTTCCCTACAATACTCATTAAACTATTTTCCCCATAGTTCCTATAGTTCTCCTTATCTCCCTTACTCTTTTATAAGGGTACTTTTACTGCTCTCCTCCAACCATTTGGAATTATACCCTCCATAAACGCTTTGTTGCACAACTTCCATATCCAGCCAATCATAATCTCGCCTCCATTCTTGATCATTTCACCAGTAATTCCATTCATACCTGCAAATTTACCATTCTTCACCTCCTCCCTCCTAATTACCTCATCACCAAAATATCTGTTTCTTTTTTACACTATCAAACCCATACACATTCACTATCGCCTCTTCATTACTGCGATTGTTTCTCAGATTTTCAAAGTATTCCCTCCACAATTTCCTCGCATCCATTTTATCAGTCACGAAAGTACCATCCGTATTCATTATTCTCTGAAGATTGTATTTCCTTTCTTTTTTAATCTATCGTACTTCTTTCCTATTTGATTCTAAGTTGTAAGTCCAGATTAATCCTCCTTGAAAACTGGTCATTTACATATTTATTTCCTCCTATGTATGTAATTTTTAGTCTTCCTTTCTTTCTTCTTATATATTTCTATGCACCATTCTTTTTAGACTTCATCATTGGCTTTAGCACATTCAACCACACCTCTTTTTATACTTTTAACTGCTTACATCACGTCTTCATTCCACCACTCTCTGTTAGTATTCTTACTTCCTACTTTAATTTAGCACTCCCAGATACTTATCTTACACTGCTAACAAAGGCTTTCTTCATGTACGTCCAGATTTTTTTCAGTTTCTTCTTGTTCATATTCAACTGATTTATATACAAGTGCTATCCCATAGTTTTCATTATAACCTTGTTCATTTAACTTCCCACTCTTAATTCTTCCTTCATTATCTCTTTCCTCTCCATCCATGACCCCACTAACTTAAACTTGCATTAAACAACATAGCGATTTGATATTCCCATCTCCAACTCCCTCACTGATTTAACGTCCATCATATATTTAAACACCTCCTTCTTCATCAACACATAATCAATCATGCTTTTCACTTCGATACTATCTCTACCTACACCAACTCTCGTAAACTTAGGAATACTCTTATGCCCAAAGAATGTATTACTTACACGCATACCTTTCTCCTCACAGAGATCAATCCCCTTCCTACCACTCTCCTTTTCTCACGTAATCCCAAAGGCGCCAGTTATACCATCCCTTTTTCGATTACCTATCCAACACAATCAATCTGAAGCCCCTACTCACACCATCCAAAAACACAATTCAGATTATCCCAGAAAGTCACACTCTTCTCAACATCACTTTCAGATGAATTATATTTTACAACCACACTTATTTTACAACCACACTTACTTTGACTTTCTCAAACTTAAATTTGACTATTAGAATTCTGGTACTCACACAAACAAAATCCAACATAGCTCTGTGCCACAGGTCACTCATCAGAATAGCAACCAATTTTCTCCCCGTCTCATTTCTATCCACTCCAGCACACACATTTTAGCCCACACCACTTGTCTTCACCACTTCATTTCATCTTTTTTTCAGTCACAGCAAGTAAATCAAATTTACCCTTCTAAATTCACCTATTACTTCTCTCCTCTTTTCATCACCATTTATTCCTCTGACATTCCCTGTACCTAGACGATTCATACAATTCCACTGGAAGATACAAGGTCTCTTATAGCGATCACGACCAGGTGGGAAAGCATGCAATCATAGGGTATAAATAAGTGGTGACGGGTCCCCAACCTAACTACCACTGTCCCATTAGCAGCCTCATAAGACGCGCAGAACATACGAAGTGGGAACTCTCTCTCCCCCTCCCACACACAGGAATATATGAAAAAGGGGTGTTGTCTATAATAATAATAATAATAATAATAATAATAATAATAATAATAATAATAATAATAATAATAATAATAATAATAATAATAATAATAATAATAATAATAATAATAATAATAATGATAATAATGATAATGATAATGATAATGATAATGATAATGATAATGATAATGATAATGATAATGATAATGATAATGGATAATGATAATGATAATAATAATAATAATAATAATACTATAATAATAATAATAATAATAATAATAATAATAATAATAATAATAATAGTTTTTTATGGTCTGTATGTGTGATACGGTGAGTCTACTCCTGTGTAAAAAGTGTGGATCTGAGCCCAAGAGTAGCGAACCGTTGGGCACTGAAGTGTCATGGGATGTACCCTACACCCCAACGGGACTTAATTTCATAGCTCTCTCCTCTCTCTCTCTCTCTCCTCTCTCTCTCTCTCTTCTCCTATCTCTCTTCTCTCTCTAATCTATATCTCTCTCATCTTCTCTCTCTCTCTTACTCTCTCTCATTCTCCCTCTCCCTCTCCTCTTCCTCTCTCTCTTCTCTCTCAAAAAAATAAATAAACATAAATAAATATATAAATAAATAAATAAATAAATATATATATAATATTATATATCTATATATATATAATATTAATATTAATATATATATATATATATATATATATATATAATATATATAATATATATATAATATATATATATATATATATATATATATATATATATATATATATTAAAGTTCAACAACAGTCCATGGAACAATTTGAAAGAAAGCTAGACAAAAGTAAACAAAGGGAAGAAGAAAGCACAAAGGAAGAGAGTTTAGAGAGCACTGACGCATATCATACCCGGTCAAGAACCTTGATATGGGAGGAGCCGCCACACACAAGACTATCCATTGTCCCTAAGAGCAGAAGATCATAAATTTATGAGATAGGGTAGTATACCTCCAGAGAGCTCGAGTGCCGAAAGTCATGCTGGTGATAGGAAAGAAGGGAAAATAAGATACCAGATGGTCCAAAAATGAGAGATAAGAATGATTTTAAGATCTTTGACAGAATTCAAACTAGAGCAATAAGTAGGTCGATTATTGGAAAGTTCAGATGTTTTTCCTTTCTTTGGGATAGGTTGAATATATGTACTCTTCCAACACTGAGGTAAAGTTTTAATACTGAGACACAGTGATTATAATCGAACTATAAGTACGGCGCCAGCTTAGACTCACCCTCCCAAAAAACTCGGAGAAAAGTGTTATCCGGGTCACTTACCCTCCTAACGTTCATAGATTTCAGGAATCTATGCATCCAGTCAAATGTAAACCCAGGTAAGGCATTGGTCATCTGAGAGAGGAAGGGGTAGAAGGAAGTTGGCCGAAATCTTATAGGGTTAATCTAGAGGAAAGCAAAAGGCTCAAGAGATTATTCTTTTTGGTTGAAAAAAAAATCAAAGCAAAATAAGGCAGATAAGCAGAAATTATTAGAGAGGTTTTGTCAAGGGGCAAAAATAAAATAAAAATAAAATAAACTTCCAAAGGTCAGCGCACTTTTGTTTGCTAAACGTCTCCTTTGCTTTGAATAATACCCTAGCAACTACTCCGAGTTAAATAAAAATTAGTTAGTTCGATAGCAGAAAAATAATTTTTCCACCACTATACGCACAGTCTTTATTTAACCTGAATGGTGCTAGAACAAGCAAGATCGAACTATGGATTTTGAGGAATACGATTAAACGTAGAAGAGATGAATCTGCTCATCCCATCAGCGATTACAGTCCACGACCTTATCGGCAGAAGCCAAAACGTCTTCAGAGTTAAAACAGCCAATAATGGGATAGTTAGCGTAAAGCAATGCAAAGCCTTCCAATCAGCCAAGATAAAGTACCAGAAGATGAAGAAGATAGGCGTAGGTTAGGATGGAACTGCTGGAGAGAAAGGATTAAAATTAAAAGTTATAAGGCTGTGCTCAGATTTACAAATAGACAAAGAAAGATGTGTGTATATATGGATATGAAAGAATACATAGTGGTGAAGCTTAGGTCAAGGTGTACCAGAATTGGTTAAGACAATCAAGATTATGTGAGTTTCCCTAATCAGTTCCTCTAATTCGTTGAGAATGCTGAATGATTCGGCCTCCTCTCCTTCAGGATTAGCGTGAGAGGACCCGAACCACTCATCGTTGTGTACATGTTAATCCCCTAAATAGAGCACCTTATCATAAAAGTAACGATGATTAATTGAAAAATGATATATTTTTTGCTCAAATAATTTTTGTAACAAAAATATCAGATATCTGTGGTTGAATTCTTGATACTTATGACTATCCGCAATCCGCGGATATTAAAAATAAGTATCAACAACCCCGGATATTAAAATAAGTATTCGCATCCGCACCCGAAAATAGCGAAAATAGATATTTGGTCAACGAATAATAATAATAATAATAATAATCAATAATAATGATAATAATAATCTATAAGGAGATACAGATAATATTATTTAATAATAATAAATAATAATAATAATAATAATAATAATAATAATAATAATATAAAATTTGAATC